>CACRXK020001795.1:31396-49666 GCA_902702795.2 Paramuricea clavata
CACACCCTAGAATCTCTCTAACCCCTCTTTCGCTTCACCCCTCCTAGTTTGTGTGAAAGTCTTTAACCTCAACCCCTACCGAAGCTCGCTCAGTGCTGCCGCTTGCACCCCACTAGAAATTTTTCCACCCCTCCTTTAAAACAAATGAAAATCCGCCCTTGCATTCTGCCACGATTTAGCAATATCACCATCAGTACAGTTTACACAGGAGAGTCATGCAATCAACCATTGATTATATATGTTTACAGATTTTCTGCGTCGTGAGTGTCGATTCTTTATCCAGACCTCGCCACTTCATCTGACTGCATCACTCATGAGGTTATATACATGTCTTATGGATGAGATTAGTGCCCAGGCTACAGCTGAAGGCTCGGACAGAATGTCTGGTACACAGGTATATATGACTAGCACTATGTATTTAGGTTTAAAAATTGGTGACGTTACGGGGCAACAGATGGTGGTGAAGGGGGGGGGGGGGTTGGGGACATCTTTTTACCAGCTAAATTGTGATCCCTGGAATTCAGTTTGTATACCCCCTTCCCTGAAATTCCCTAGGTGCCTAGGTTCCCTGAAATTTCCAGGTGCCCTGGAAAATGACTTTAATCGCAGACCATCCCCTGGATTTTGTTCTCTAATCACCCCACCCCCTGGATTTCTGCCGCTTAGTTCAGAAGATCACCCTGCGTTTATGATGGTGCTTAGTTAACCTCGCAGCCATATACAAACAAGTTTGTTTTGAATCTTTTCAGATCTCCAGTTGGCTTCAATGTTTATTTCTGTTTGCGATGGTCTGGGGTGTGGCTGGGACGATCACAGGAGAAAGCAGAAAGAAATTTGATGCCTTCTTTAGATTGTTAATCAGTGGCACTGATAAAGATCACCCCAAACCCAAGAATATTAAACTAAGCAAGGTACTGTATGGTGATGCCAAAGGATTTCCGAATACTACAGTAGAGGGCGGCTCTTGTTTATCCAGTATTACTACAGTAGAGGGCAGCTCTTGTTTATCCAGTATTGCTACAAGAGGAAACATGAGTACCCAGAGAAAACCTCTTGCCTTTGGAAGAGTCAAACTGGAAGCACTCTTCTCACATGTGACTGAGAAGTAACAGACAAATACAAATACAACAGAACTGTCTGTGCCAGTGTAGGTAGTGGCAAGAATAAGAAAGCTTCGAATTGATAGGGATACAACTACCTGAAAAATACAAGGAGAGCTTCACGAGAAGCGCCTTCGCTCGAAACGTTGAAGTTCTCCTTGTATTTTTCAGGTAGTCGCATCCCTATCAATTCGAAGTTTCACAAATACAACAGGAATCGAGTCTCAGTTGCAAAGGTGAAGAGACATGTACTGACCACTGCGTGACCAGCACCCCTATATAGAGTTTAATATTAAAATCTATTTTTCTGTTTCAGCAAAACGTGTTCCCTGACCCTGGCATTGTGTATGATTATTATTTCGTGAAACAAGCCAGTGGCTCGTGGGGAAAATGGATGGATTATGTTGACAAGAAAAAACTAGAGATTCCCAAAGATGCCAAGGTAAGAATGCAAAGTTGAAATGGCTTTTATGTGGTGTTCCTGATAATATTTTTCACAATGATAAGAAATAGGCAATTCCAGCTTTTAATTTATGCGCGCAGGGGTTGACGGGAAGTAAGGTATCAATTGTTGATTATGCTGAAAAATGTCAATAAAAACTACCGAAATATTTCAATATTTACAAGTATAAGCTATCACTCCGTGTTTACACGGCCACCATTTTTACTTTTCAGCATAATCAGCAATATGATACCTTACTTTCCATCACCCCCTGTACGCATAAACTAAAAACTGGAATTGCCTATTGTTTGACCTTAATTGTCCAGTCATTCATCTCTCAAACCAATCGCATGTACTAACGCTCACCTCATTCCAAATATAAGCCCCCCCCCCCCGAATATAAGCCCACTCGAATATAAGCCCCCAGAATATAAGTCCCCCAATTAATATAAGCCCAGTAATCGCTGCTTAATACAAGTTTACTCCCTGTTTATGACTGACTTGTTTATGTCTGACTTGTTTATTACTAAGTAAACACAAAAGATCGTCCATGTATAAGCCCACCCGTATATAAGCCCCCTCCCTTGTATAAGCCCATCAAAAATCGCTTACGAAAGTATATAAGCCTAGGGCTTATAGTCGGAGGTTTACGGTATGGTTTAAATAAAAATGAAAAAGCTTCCTAATGATTCCTTGTCAATGTTCTTCACTAGGTCAGTGAGCTAACCATTCAAACAGCAGACACAGCAAGACAAACATTCTTCCTCGATACATATCTACCTCATGAAATACCAATGTTGTTAGTCGGGCCAACTGGTACAGGGAAGTCCGCCATCACCAACAACTATCTCGTGGGATTACCGAAAGAAAAGTAAGGAAGTGGTGTTGTTTAGTCGAGTTATAGGTTTGGTTTTAATGTTTATCCTTGTTTTTCAGGTATATTCCTATCAATATTAATTTCTCGTCTCGAACAAGCGCTGGACAAACACAGGATATCATAATGTCAAAACTTGATCGGTAAGTTTTCTCGCATTCTTGTCCTCAATAACTTTCTCTCCCTTGTCATGTCCACCGACAGTTCCTTCATATCTAGATCTTCTTACATAGTCCGTTTCTCTTCTGTGTTCCATAGCTGTTCCAGCTCTATAATGTCTCTGAGACCAGCTCTCCTTCATCTTTTCTTACAAGTCCATATCATCTCAACCTTGCTTCCCTCACCTTCTCTGCAATGTCTTCTACCTTACGTCTTCTCATCTCTTCAATTCCATCATGTGTCTGACCAGCTCTCCTTCATCTCTTATTACAAGTCCTCATAATCTCAGCCTTGCTTCACTCACCTTTTCTGCAATGTCTTCCCCAGGTCTTCTTCATTTTTTCTTATTAGAAGTCCATACCATCTCAGGCTTGCTAGCCTTGACAGAAATCTATCTTTTGTTGTAGTCGTCGTAAAGGTGTGTACGGTCCTCCCCCAGGCAAGAAATGTGTGGTGTTTGTTGATGATCTGAACATGCCTGCGCTGGAGAAATATGGAGCTCAACCGCCCATAGAGCTACTCAGACAATGGATTGATCATCAGCATTGGTATGATAGAAAGGATACGTCAAAAGTAGATCTGATTGATCTGGTAAGTAATTGGGTTTATTCTTTCCACAATTCTGGGGTTTCAAATCACGTGATATTTTAGCATAATTTGTGGGGTCAATCATTGAACTGAGTTCAACTAAAACAACAAAGAAACAAAATGGCTGTCAACGCATTTTATGTAAATTAGTTCTCCAACTATTATAAAGGCCAATATAAAACAATATAAACAATATCAAAGCCATCCTTGACACGGACCCTTGACCCCCACGTGACTCGGCTTCTTTCTCATTCGACGCAACACGAGATATCTCGATTAGCCATTCCGAAGTTGATGAGTGGACTGGGGACGAGTTTTAAAAGTGCCCAAATTAAGAAATGAACCAAATCACTAAAAAGACCACCTCAAAATTAGTAAGTATACAAAATTTGAATACGTTCACATGAATACCCTTCGAATAATAAGCTTTCGAAAATTGTGAAATTACTGATTAAAAGATTGTTTTTGGGACTCGCGTCCCAAAAACACAAATTACAATACATTTCATAGTAAACATCGCGATTTTCGAAAACTTATTATTCGAAGGGTATTCATGTAAACGTCTTCAAACTTTGTATACTTACTAATTTTGAGGTGGTCGTTTTAGTGATTTGGTTCATTTCTTAATTTGGGCACTTTTTAACACTCGTCCCCAGTCCTCTCATCAACTCTGGAATGGCTAATTGTCTGACATTCTTTATCGACTATTTGCAGCTGTTTGTTTCCGCCATGGGTCCACCCGGTGGAGGTCGTAACCACATCACTGGTCGCTTCACAAGACATCTTAATATTGTCTCTATTGACAAGTTTGACGACAATACTTTGACCAGTATATTCACCTCCATTGTTGACTGGCATTTCGCCAAAGGATTTGATGCAACTTTCCAAAGATTGGGCAAGGTAGGGAACACGTTTTCTAAATATTGGGATGCAGTGGCTCAGAAGCTAAGCCCTGCTCAAACGAAAATGAGAGCTGGGACGTGTTACAGCCATTGAACTATAAATAAACTGGAAGGCTAACTCAGGGGGGGGGGAAATTGAAGCCAGTGCATTTTAGTTTTTCTGAGTTATGAGCAGAAATACTCAACACTGAACGTCGGGCTATATATCAAATTGAAGCTATTGAAAAACGCTATTTGGTGTAGAGATTTCAAGACTTGATAGCTAAAAGGGAAATATTGAAAAACTGCAAAAATAATTGCTGATAATTTGCCATTTTGCAGTTGTTTTTGTATTTTTTAAATATTTTTCTTTTCGCTGAAGTCTTGAAATTTCCACACCAAATAGCAATTTTCAATAGCTTCAATTTGATATATAGCCCAACGTTTGGGATCAAGTATTTCTGCTCATAACTCAGAAAAACTATTCTGGTTTCAGCAAATCATAGGCCCTCATCATACAGTTAGCCTTCCAGTTTATTTATAGTTCAATGGTTACAGCGGACATCAAGCTCTAGATTAACAAAAGAAAGGTTTGATCATGATGAGTGTTTCAACGATGTTTTAACTTAACTAGAATACATGATAGTGTTGGGAAAGCATTAAGGGGCCGATTACATGGAGCATTTTCAACCCCGGGGTTGAACTCAGCTCTGTTTACCGGGTTGAAATTTCTGCCCTGTCTATAATACAAAACCCTATCAAAATCAAACTCGCAATTACATGACAAAATTTTCAACCCAGGGCTGAGTTCACCCCCGGGGTTTAAATTTCAACCCTGCTTGAGCTAGCAGGGTTGAAATTTCAACCCCGGGGTTGAACTCAGCCCTGGGTTGAAAATTTTGGCGTCAGGGTTTAGGCGTCAAGGTTAAAGACTTTCACACAAAATAGGAGGGGTGAAGCAAAATTTTGGTGGGGTTGAACACTTTATAAGAGGGGTTAGAGAGATTCTAGGAGGGGTTTAACCTCCCCCCCCCCCCAGTAAATCCGCCCATGAGAAGAATGCTTCTAGTTTGACTCTATCAAACACCGGTGGTTTTCCTTGGCTTCTCCTATTTCCTGCATGTAGTAACGCCGAGCAATAAGGATGACCTAATACTGCACTTTCAGGGAAAACAATGTAGAACTGACAGAACTGTGCAGGAAAAATAAATTTCGTTTCTTACTGATGCCATATATACAATTTTCTTTCTACCTCTCTAGCTCATAGTCCTCGCTACATTACAAGTGTACAAAGCAGCGGTCGAAAACTTCTTACCAACCCCTACTAAGTCTCATTACGTGTTCAACCTGCGGGACTTCGCGCGTGTGATCTTTGGAGTTCTCCTAGTCCCAGCCTCCTGTATGCAAGAAGGCGACAAGTTGGTAAGACTCTGGATACATGAAGTATATCGCGTGTTTTATGATCGTCTTATTGATGACAAGGATCGACATTTCTTCTTTGACATGATGAAACAAACCACAAAGAGTCAAATGAAAGTTGAGATGGATAATGTCTTGGGTCATCTGCTCCCGCCTGGGGAGAAATTACATGATGATCACATCAGGTGAGAATTGGGGTTCAGATATTAATCCATACTAATCTCAATGCTAATCCTAATCTTAGTCATAATCCTAACCTCAATTCTAATCTTAATCCCAATTCTAACCCTAATCTTAACCTTCAATCTTATTCCTTAATCCTAACTTCAATCTTATTCCTAACCTCAATCCTAAACTTAATTCTAATCCCAATCTTAATTTATAATTCCAGTCCTAACTTTAATCTTAATCTTAACCCCATTCTAACTTTGTGCAATAAATATTTTCATTTTTTCAGAGGGTTGTTCTTTGGTGACTACATGAATGTCGATTCTCCTGAGAAAATTTACAACGAAATTTCAGACTTTGCTTCCCTCACATCACAAATGGAGACGTATTTAGAGGAGTTTAACCAAATGAGCAAGACTCCCATGTCTCTGGTGATGTTTAAGTTCGCGATTGAACATATTTCACGAGTGAGCAGAGTTTTAAAACAAGATAATGGACATCTCTTGCTTGTTGGTACGTTCACTGAGTTTATATCTCGGATTAAAATTTCCCTCAGTCCCATGAGACAAGAGTGTTTCCAGTTTGACTCTACCAAACTTCGCAGATTTTCTCCATGTACTCCGGTTAACACTGGATCAATAAGGGGTGGCTCTTACTCCTGGGTAAAACAGTTTAGAACTGATAGAGTTATCCACTATAACTAAAGTTTGTTTAGTTTTGGATTCCTCCTGTAGTAACACTGGATCAGTAAAAGATGATCCTTGCTGGACCTCTAGGAAGAACAGTTTAGAACTGATAGAGCTATCCAGTATAAATAAAGTTAGTTTAGTTTAGATTTTCTTCTGTAGTAACACTGGATCAGTAAAAGATGATCCTTGCTGGACCTCAAGGAAGAACAGTTTAGAGCTGATATTGAGTATAAATAAAGTTACATGAAATGATATATTTTCTTAATGTTGACCAGGTATTGGTGGCAGTGGACGTCAAAGTGTGACGCGTCTCGCAGCCTTCATGGCAGACTATGATTTATTTCAAATTGAAATCACGAAGAGTTATACGAAAAGCGAATGGAGGGATGACCTGAAAAGGGTAAGAAACTAGTTTTCTTTGGCTTGTGTTTTAACTAACTAAATGAGGCGAACAATACTGGATGATATTGAACCAACCAGTTGACCTCTTTTGGCCTTTAATACATTTGTTATAAATCTGAGTTTCTTTTCAGATGTTGATCAAAGCAGGTGTGGACGGAAAGCCGACCGTATTTTTGTTTAGCGACAATCAGATCAAGGAAGAATCATTTGTCGAGGATATCAACATGATACTGAACACAGGAGATGTACCCAACATTTTCCCAGCTGACGAAAAAGCCGAACTCATTGATAAAATGCAGAATGTCGCAAGAGTTGAGGTAGGATAAGCTCGGTCAGTTCTAAACTGTTCTCCCTAGAGGTCTATTGAAGACCACGCCTTTATATTGTCCCATTGTTACTATGAGAGAAAACCACGGTCCAGGATAACTTGAAGTATTCTTCTCACATGAGAAATGATGAAACCTAGTCACAGAGATGAAAGACACATACAGTAACTAGTGTACCAACGAAAGCTGGTCAACTCGGCCCATACCATCTTGGCCCAATTGTTAACTACTGTTTGACATATTGAGAAAGCTAATATTTCACAAAAGATAGCACCAAACCAATACAGCCATTTGCAGTTGCATTGGGCGTACAGATGAGTAAAGTTTGAAAACATCCAGTTTGACTTAATTTAATTAAAAAATCTATCGAAGTTTCAAATTCTCAATTTGTCCGTTTTGATACTAAATTACTGACCATTCAAATCTCTCTCAAAATTTGCAAAGATAGAACGCAGTCATGGCCCCTAGCTTGTTTAATGGTTAGATTAGTCAGTTTATGAGCGGGCGGAGTTGGTCCTTGAATGGTGGGCCGAGTTGGTTAGTGGGTCGAGTTGACTGTAAAGTGTACCACCTATATCCTCATACAGTGATTCTTGTAATCCTGATTTTCCTCTGCAGGGTAAAAAGATCGACGCGACTCCACTTGCAATGTATACATATTTCATCGAGCGTGTTAAAGGCAATCTTCATGTCGTCTTAGCCATGAGTCCAATTGGTGACGCATTTCGAAACAGACTTCGAATGTTTCCATCGTTGATCAATTGCTGTACCATAGACTGGTTCCAGGTTAGCAAATCACATGTTTCTAATCCTGAACAGTCTCTATGTAGCCAGTTTCAAGCCCCGTTCTAACGACTCCAACGTTGTTTGTCCAAGTCTTATAGGGACCTTAAGATACAGGACGGCAAAGCGACGGCCAAAACAAATTCACCCAAATAAATGATTGTAATGAAATCTTATCGTATATTATCAATCGTACGAATTTAATACAGCTTGTGAAGAGATCAAAACAGGGGCTTTTTATTGAGCAGAGTTCCACATTAGTACTGAACCAATGATCACTTCTTACGTACTAAAATGCAAACGTTGTACTCAGGACGTTTACATTGGGTTGTAAACAGACGTGGACGACGTCTAAATCTCATAAATTATCTCTGTGTTTCCTCTTGTTTTATCCCTGTAGGCGTGGCCAGAAGACGCTTTAGAAATGGTTGCCAATAAATTCCTGGAAGAGGTCGAGATGTCAGATAACGCGAGAAAAGAATGTGTGTGGATGTGTAAATATTTCCATGAAAGTGTACGAAAGACGTCAGAACGGTACGAGCAAGCAGTTGTCTTGTATAAACTAAGTAGTCTGATGCGGGCCTGCCGAGAGGGGGCACTTTGTCCCGGGCCCCCGGCTCAAAAAAGGCCCTCCCAAAGCCCTCAGTGCTGGATAATGCACGTATTCAATAAAGTTCAATATATTGTAAAACACCGATTATGACGTCATAGTGCCTCCCTGGTAACGTTTTGCCCCGGGCCCCGCGCAAACTCTCGTCTGATACACTTGTTTATCAGAGTAGTTACCTAGAAAAGACTCCTCACATGTGCAGCCATAGGAGGAACTCTGGAACGAAACAAATATTTTTCTTACTAGATACTATGACGTATTACGACGTCACAACTACGTCACTCCTACGTCATACCTTGAACTCATCCTGACGTTCAAAACTCTACTTGGTGTTAAACAAAGTGAGATTTTGGGTTTGAAGAACAGATATGTGACAGGTTTAGAGAAACTGGAGTTTGCAGCTTCGCAAGTCTCCGTCATGCAGGAGGAACTGACCGCGTTGCAACCCGAGTTGATTCAGACCTCCGCTGAGACAGAGAAACTCATGGTGAAAATTGAACAAGATACCGTTGAAGTTGAGGCCAAGAAAGAGGTTAGACCATCTAAAATAGCTTTATTTCTACTGGATAGATCTATCGGTTCTCCCTAGAGGTCCAGTAAGGATCATCTCTTATTGATCCAGTGTTACTACCGGAGGAAACCTAAACTAAAGTAACATTATGAATACTGGATAGCTCTATCAGTTCTAAACTGTTCTCCCTAGAGTTCCAGTAAGGATCATCTCTTATTGATCCAGTGTTACTACCGGAGGAAACCTAAACTAAACTAACTCTATGAATACTGGATAGCTCTATCAGCTCTGAACTGTTCTCTCTAGAGGTCCAGTAAGGATCATAATAAATGTATAAAAATTACATTCGAAATTTCCATCTAATTTGCAGGTTGTTGGCGCTGACGAAGCTGTAGCGAATGAAGCTGCAGCCGTGGCGAAAGGAATCAAGGATGAATGTGAAGGTGACCTCGCTGAAGCATTGCCCGCATTGGAGTCTGCTATACAAGCTTTAGATACCTTGAAACCCAGCGATATCAGCATGGTCAAGACTATGAAGGTGGGACCATATTCATGTTTAAATACCATCAATCTCTAATTCTAACACTTAACTATATCTTAACTTTAATCCTAATGTGACCCAGACTTGTCTAAGTCGGTATCCAATTTTAGATTTTGTAGCTTAGTAGGTAACTTGAAGTCGAAATTTTCTAGGTCAGGCTATGGTCGTAGTTGCCTCGAGAATCCAAAGTCAGTTTGTGAGTCAACGTATTCTTAATCCTGATCTTCCATTATGTTGAATTATTTAAAATTATATTTCTCAGAATCCTTCTGCCGTAGTGAAATTAATCTTGGAAGCAGTGTGTGTCATGAAGGCGTTGAAACCCGAGCGGAAACCTGATCCGTCAGGTTCTGGGAAAATGATTGAAGATTACTGGGGACCTTCTCAGAAAATGTTGGGAGATATGAAATTCCTAGAATCTCTGAAAAATTATGATAAAGATAATATTTCACCAGCTGTTATGAAGAAAATACGAGACAAGTAAGATCTTATTTCTCAAGGAATTTTTTTGTCGGTTCGTGTTCATCAGTTTATGACACGCATTAATTCGAATGCATACACCAGGACAGTCGTGTAGATAGATCTTTGAAATATACTAAAAATTACCAGCAGACAGCACACACTTATAAACTTTTCTATATAGATATATTCCTCATGCTGATTTCAATCCGTCGGTTGTACGGACAGTATCGTCTGCCTGTGAAGGTCTGTGTAAGTGGGTGAGAGCTCTGGAGGTCTATGATCGCGTCGCCAAGGTAACGCAGATATATACTCGTAGAAATAATGACTATCGATATTCATGATTGAATCAGGACTCCCGCGAGGAGGGGGAGAATGGGGTATTTTGACATGTTCCCCATCGCAAAGGCCTTGATATTTCTTGGTACAAGATTCGAGAGTATTAAAGCTTATATTATTATAGCTACGTCAGTGCTGGGTAATATGCAACAATTATGACGTCCCATATGACGTCATGGGGTCCTGCTGGGAATTTTTGCCCCAGGAAGTTTTGTCCCGGGTTTGGATTGAAGTAGTGTTGTAGGTTTTAATTTTCTTCATTATTCTTGCGCAGGTTGTTGCTCCGAAGAAAGAGAAATTGGCGGCAGCCGAGGCTGAGCTTGCTATTCAGATGAAACAACTGAATGCGAAGAGAGCTGAACTGAAGGAGGTGAGTACATCAAGACATCGCTCTACATAGCTTTCACTTCTCCAGGTCAGCTCTAAAATTGAATATAATTTTCCGCTCGAAATTCCCATCACCAAAAACCCTTCAACTGTGATTTAGGTCGAAGACAAACTCCAAGCACTGAACGATCAGTTCGATGCCATGACAACGAAGAAGAAGGATCTTGAAGATAACATTGATCTGTGTTCCAAGAAACTTGACCGAGCTGAGAAATTAATTGGGGGACTGGGCGGAGAGAAAGACCGCTGGACACAAGCAGCGGATACCCTCTCTGACAAGTATGTATATGTGCGGGAATACGGTGATTAATGAATATGATTTTCATATCTGTGATCCAGTCAGCTTGCTAATATCCTGTATTTTTGCAAATTCTTACTTAGTTTAAAAACCCACAATTCTTTGTTTTGTTTTCTATTAGATATTCCAAAGTGACTGGTGATGTATTGCTATCCTCTGCTGTGGTCGCCTACTTGGGACCATTCACTGTTGATTTCAGAAACGTACGTCTATGAATTATCATTTTGATGCCATTCAATGTTACTCAGATGATTCAAGTAAAAAGTGTAGGGCATTGATGGCGAACCACACTTCAGCCCAAGTTTGTTCTCAACCATTGTGTGTTGTACTTTCGTCATTTTCGCTATTTCTTTAAGGACTGTATTTCTGAATGGATGAAGTTATGTCTGCGACGTAAGATCCCGTGTTCGCAAGGGTTCTCAGTGAACGCTACATTGGGAGATCCTGTCAAGATCCGAGCATGGCAGATTGCTGGTTTGCCTGTCGACTCATTTTCTATTGATAATGGAATCATTGTTGATAATGCCAGACGATGGCCGCTTATGATTGATCCACAAGGTGTGTGGGGTATAACTAGTTAGCTTGCTTTCCGTAGAGGTTTGTAGACCCGGGTACTCTGGTTTCCTCTTGAAATAACGCTGGATCAGTCCGGCAGAAAAGTTCAGAACGAGTATAGTACTAGAACCATCCAGTTAAAATAAAGTTAGCTTTAGTTGATGTTTGGTGTATGATGTTGTTACTAAGAGTGTTTTTACTATAATATCACGTAGGTCAAGCTAATAAGTGGATCAAGAATATGGAAAAGCAAAATAAATTGTCTGTTGTAAAGTTATCTGATGCAAACTATGTTCGAATTTTGGAGAACAGTATCACAGTATGTCAAAAAATTGTACTTTACTGATTTATAACATTACTAAAAATTGATGCTATTACATCAGTATGCCCTTTTGTCATTTGTATAGTTTGGTACACCTGTGTTATTGGAGAATGTCGGGGAGGACCTAGATCCCATATTAGAACCTTTACTCTTGAAACAAACTTTTAAACAAGGAGGAGTGGAGGTGAGAAGTCTGGGGATGAGGATTATCATCAGGATTATCATAAGAGTTAGGAACAGTTTAGGGATATTATGGTTGTTAATAGAGATAATACGATTTTAGGACGGCAACGCGACAGCAACGGCTACCAATACAATAGATCATTGAAAAGAATTGAGTTATTACAATAAATGAATAATTTAGACATTGTCCTCGCTCTGTTTACAACGTTAAATCACAGATTTTCACGTGTTGATACAACGGCTGCATTCTAAGTCACAACAAGTGCAACTTCAAACTGTGTTTAGCAGAACTCTTCCCAAACAAAACCCATGTCTTCTTGTATTAAATTCATACGATTGATAATATACGACGAACTATCTTTACCGTCGCTGTCCTAAAATCGTAAGGTCTCTATTATGTACATTGAAGCGTATTAATGTTGTTTGTATCTGTCTTTTTGTAGTACATCAAGTTAGGGGAGAACAGTATTGAATATTCTAAAGATTTTCGTTTCTACATCACCACAAGATTACGTAATCCACATTATCTTCCTGAGATCTCTGTCAAGGTGAGATTGAAGTCTTTCTTGTAAGGCTTTCTTTACATGTACCGTATAGGTGGGTTTCATGAAGAGTGATCTGGTGGTCACAGACCTTAAGAGCTTGCTCTTATATTAATGTTACTTAGTGAAAGTGTGATAACAATTTTCTACTTTATTTAAGGTGACATTGTTAAACTTTATGATCACTCCACTGGGTCTAGAAGATCAGTTGCTCGGGATCGTAGCTGCCAAAGAGAAACCGGAACTGGAAGAAAAGAAGAATCAACTGATCCTTGAGAGCGCAGCCAATAAGAAACAAGTACGAACTATTAGAACAAATTAACGTCAATTAGAATAATGAATATTTAATAGTTCAAGTTCAAATAATTTCGCGTATTTTGCGCGGAATAGGTAAGTTTCACCAATAATGAAATCAAGCACTAATCTGCACTATGTGTAACAGCAGCATAATTATAAAACTCTTTCTGAAACACTGTTGTACACCGATGAAGAGAAGTCTTATCTTATAAGTAAACTTTCACATTCTCACAAATTTTCAGCTTCAAGAAATCGAAGATAAAATTCTTCAGGTGTTATCGTCTTCAGAGGTATGTTGTTCACGCCATTCTATTGACGTCACTACTAACACATATGACGTCACTATTATGCTAACACCTATGACGTCACTATTATGACGTCGCTCTATACTTGCCTTCACTTTATATTGGGATAGTACATAAAAAGTTTATTTGGTTAATGAGTAATTTACTGATAATTTAGGGAAATATTCTTGAGGATGAAACTGCCATTACAATATTGTCTTCATCTAAAGCTCTCTCGGAAGAAATCCAGGCTAAACAGGTAAGATTCGTTTCATTCCCAGAAGTTTGCCTAAAATACAAGAACAAAACTTACTCATCTATTTCTTGTGCAGGAAATTGCGTCGGCGACGGAGAAAGAGATTGATGAAACACGGAATGGATATCAACCTGTGGCGAAACATTCCTCCATCTTGTTCTTCTGCATCTCAGAGTTGGCCAACATTGAACCAATGTATCAATATTCTCTCACCTGGTTTATTAATCTCTATCTACAGGTAATAACTTGTTTTATCATACATCTACACAAATCTGGAATAGAGAACAATGGTGTAATTTAGTGAAACAATACGAAAACGGATTAGTGTGGACAATATATTTATGTCATTGTAGTGTTTATTCTTCATCTTCTGCGCACAAGTCTGACACTGACCTGGATTTAGCTAAATATGGGGATTTATTATATAGTAGGGAGTGAGGTACTGAAAAATACACAGTGAGATATTTTCCATATCTTCACTAGTGAAGATATCGATAACGTGACTTTTTCCAATTTGCTTTTGAGTGTGAAATTTCACAATTTTTTGCTTGGGACTATATAATAAACAGATCATTACATGGTGGCTTGAAGATATGACTTTTATCTTCTCGTGTTAAAAACAATATTTTTAGTAAAATATTGTTTTCACCACTCGAAGATAAAAATCATATCTTCGCGCCGCCGTGTAATATCCTCTATATCTTCATGTGCGTCCGCCATACTAAAACAGGCAAACATGGAAACGAGGCCATTTGGGCAAAAGTGCAATAAACAATACAGTGTATTTCTTGATATAGAGATCTTTATTCAGTTTATCTATTTCTTGTAGTCCATCAATAAAAGCAAGCGTTCGTCAGTGTTAGAAGAACGTATTGGTTACCTCAATGATCATTTTACTGAGAGTATTTATGTCAATGTTTGTCGATCTTTGTTCGAGAAGGATAAATTACTTTTCTCATTCGTTCTCACTGTTGGCATTATGAAAGGAAGGTAAGAATTTTTAAACTGAATAAATTTGTTTGTAGGTCGATGGTGTGGTGATCATTGATGGTGGTGACCGCTGATGGTGGTGACCACTGGTAGTGGTGATCACTGATGATGGTGATCATTGATGGTGGTGATCATTGGTGGTGGTGATCATTGATGATACGATGGTGATCATTGATGGTGGCGACCACTGATGGTGGTGATCACTGATAGTGGTGATCACTGATGGTGGTGACCACTGATGGTGGTGATCATTGGTAGTGGTATCATTGTTGGTGGTGATTACTGATGGTGGTGATCACTGATAGTGGTGACCACTGATGATGGTGACCATTGATGGTGGTGACCACTGATAGTGATGATCACTGATAGTGGTGATCACTGATGGTGATGATCATTGGTGGTGGTGATCACTGATGATGATGATCATTGATTGTGGTGACCACTGATGGTAGTGACACAGTAATTAGTGCCCTTGCTTTTCACCTTTGTGACTAGGGTTTGATTCCTCCAATATGCATCTGTCTTCTGGGTACTTCGGCATTCCTTTTCTAGTAACACTAGGACCATGCAGTATAAGTTAGTGTAGTTTACTAGGTTTCCTCCTGTAGTAACTGTGGGATGGTAAGGGCTGTCTTTTACTGAACCTTCCGAAAGAACAGTTTAGTTGAGTACTGATAGTGATATCCGGTAAAACTAAAGTTAATTCTTCTTGTGTTATCAAACTAACGTTTTGCAATCATTTTCATGCAGGGACAATATAGATGACCAAGTTTGGCGATTTCTGCTCACTGGTGGCGTGGCACTGGAGAACCCGTATCCCAACCCTTGTCCTGATTGGCTGATTGACAAAGCATGGTCAGAGATTGTGCGTGCGTCAGATCTGACGAACCTCAAGGGGCTCAAAGACGGTAAGCTATTATCGGCCATTTTGAATAGTTAATGTGGCGTCACTTGTTTAACAGAGAGGATAGGAGCGCGCATTCTAGGTCTAGTATTTCTATGATTCATATGTGCCTCAAAATTTCATTATCGTGCAGCAGATGGCAGGTGACGAGCAGTTATCATTATCTTGTTTTTGGAGCGATTGAAAGATGTAGTCTATTTTATTGCTGTAATTGAAAGATGTCCAATAGAATTGACAGCTGTCGTAATTCTTCCTAAATTATCACTAGATTTCGACGGTGCCAGTTGGAAGGTATTCTACGACTCAGCCACACCTCACAATGAGAAATTTCCTGGCATTTGGAATGCACTCTCTAGCTTGGACAGGTCAGGACAGTTAAACATTCTGATGTACAAACATTCCGAGTCAATACATTAGAAATTAGAACAGGAATTAGAACTCGTTCCTCGCTTCGAGCAAGAGACTTTCATACAAATTAGAACTGTAGCTTTCTGTTTAATAGGGAATATTTCCATGTTTTATTTTTTCTGTATTTGTTATTTTGTTCACCAGGTTGGTTGTCTTGCGTTGTCTGCGTCCTGATAAAATAGTCCCTGCTGTACAAGTGAGTGCTGTTTCTTTGTACTTGAGCTTCTCATTCAGCTCAATAAGTTAGAGTTATAAACCGAGAAGGAGGTTTATAACTGATATATTGCGTCCGAGGGCATTATATCAGTTATAAACCGACTTTCGAGGTTTATAACTAACTTATATCACATTTGTGGAGGTTTTCTAACATATTTTGTCATTTTCAAAAATTTTTGATGAAAAATTCTCGCGTTTTGTCGAAAAGTTTGATGTAATTATTTATTCAAGGTATATTAGCTAGTTATAAACCTCGGACGATCAAAGAAAACCGACTTAAATGTGATATAAACCGCAATATACCTTCTCGTACATCCTGCAAATTTGTTATTTTACTCTGTTTAAGATTAATATTGTTTTTCATCAGGACTTTATCGTGGAGAACATGGGTCGCACTTACATTGAGCCACCGACCTTCAACTTGGAGTTAAGTTACGGTGATTCTCACTGCTGTGCTCCACTCATCTTTGTCCTTTCCCCCGGCGCTGATCCTATGGCCTATCTTCTAAAGTTTGCTCAAGATCAAAACATGGGGGGTGATAGGACTCAAACCATATCACTGGGACAAGGACAGGTAAATAATGCCCTCAACTAACTTTATTCTGGATAGCTCTATCAGTTCCAAACCCTCTAGAGATCTAGTTCTAAAACCCTATATGCTATTCACTGTGTCAGCACCATCCTACTTTGAAAGAGACTAATACTATTTCAAAGCATCAATATTCCTTTGTTAGGGTCCCATCGCTGCACGAATGATAGACGATGCTCTGAAGAAAGGCACATGGGTGGTGCTGCAGAATTGTCATCTGGCTACGAGCTGGATGTCGAAGCTTGAGAAGATTTGTGAAGAGGTCATTGTTCCTGAAGCTACACACCAAGATTTCAGATTGTGGCTGACCAGCTATCCTTCGCCTGATTTTCCTGTCTCCATACTGCAGAATGGTGAGTCATTTTGGTGCTGTAGTGGGATGGTATGGTATGGTATGGTATGGTATGTGGCGTTGTGTGGTAGGTTTGGTCTATTATGGTTTGGTTTGGTATGGTATGGTATGGTATGGTATGGTATGGTATGGTATGGTATGGTATGGTATGGTATGCTGTGCTGCGCCGTGGTGTGGTACGTTGTGGTATGGTATCACAAGCTTTGGTAAGATATAGTATACTACATTACAAGATAATGTATATTGATGTATATTATTATAAATATTATATTATTGTTGACGTATGGCATATTTTCAGGTGTGAAGATGACGAATGAACCACCCAAGGGACTTCGAGCCAACATTCTGCGTTCTTATCTTAACGACCCTATCTCAGACCCAACCTTCTTTGACGCATGTGACAAGCCTGTGAACTGGCGCAAGTTGCTCTTTGGTTTGTGTTTTTTCCATGCCTTGGTTCAGGAAAGAAGAAAATTCGGTCCCTTAGGGTGGAACATTCCGTACGAATTTAACGAATCTGATCTTCGTATCAGCATGAGACAGTTGCAGGTTTGTCTGTGCAGTTACTTCGATAAGTTGCACCAAGACTTTTTTCCGTGTTGGTTTTATGTACTCAGGTGAATATGATGCTTGTGATGTTTACTCTGAGTGCATATTTTTCAAGCTTGCGCGGTGTGGATATACACTCAGAGTAACATCACAAACATCAAGTTGCACCAAGACTTTTTTCCGTGTTGGTTTTATGTACTCAGGTGAATATGATGCTTGTGATGTTTACTCTGAGTGCATATTTTTCAAGCTTGCGCGGTGTGGATATACACTCAGAGTAACATCACAAACATCAAGTTGCACCAAGACTTTTTTCCGTGTTGGTTTTATGTACTCAGGTGAATATGATGCTTGTGATGTTTACTCTGAGTGCATATTTTTCAAGCTTGCGCGGTGTGGATATACACTCAGAGTAACATCACAAACATCAAGTTGCACCAAGACTTTTTTCCGTGTTGGTTTTATGTACTCAGGTGAATATGATGCTTGTGATGTTTACTCTGAGTGCATATTTTTCAAGCTTGCGCGGTGTGGATATACACTCAGAGTAACATCACAAACATCAAGTTGCACCAAGACTTTTTTCCGTGTTGGTTTTATGTACTCAGGTGAATATGATGCTTGTGATGTTTACTCTGAGTGCATATTTTTCAAGCTTGCGCGGTGTGGATATACACTCAGAGTAACATCACAAACATCAAGTTGCACCAAGACTTTTTTCCGTGTTGGTTTTATGTACTCAGGTGAATATGATGCTTGTGATGTTTACTCTGAGTGCATATTTTTCAAGCTTGCGCGGTGTGGATATACACTCAGAGTAACATCACAAACATCAAGTTGCACCAAG
>CACRXK020001796.1:0-48845 GCA_902702795.2 Paramuricea clavata
ACATTGCCCACACAAGATGTAGTGGATGGATATTTTTCAGAGCCAGACGAGACAGAGGCTGCTGAGGCAGGATGGGGCAAATTGATTCCTAATGGCCGAGGTTTTGAATTGCTTGGTGAGTGTAGTTATAGCACATTCTTTTTCAAAAATAAAATCTTATTTCTTATGTTGATATTAGAACATTTTTTTACAAATGATGACAAGTTGTCATCTGTTATTGAGTCGTATTAAAAATGGACAACAAAACCTCTGACATACATGTTGAAAATGTTTGCCCCCACCACTACTCTCCCTCCATATATTTTGTGGACAACATTCTTACCTGCAACTTTGCCCCAGGTGGTGAAGGGCCAAAGAAGGTACTGGTAGCGATCCCCCTTGATGGTAAAAATACGGGTTGGCCAATTTGGTATCTTACACATTTTCTTACTTTAGATTTGACGAAAGATGTCTATTTATTTGGCCGCGATGATAAATTAGCTGATGTTTGTTTTATGCAGGCAGCGTTCCATTCCAGTGTATTTTTTAGGCTGAGCAAGAAGCACTTTGAATTAATTAAGGTAATCTGACCTAGCTTACCCCCAGGGAAAATTTACACTCAACATTTCCATCTACAATTAGTTCTGTTGAGTGTGATAATCCTGACAGACTATGTAGATATAGTTTACTAGCCTTTCAAAATAAGCCGGCGGTCACCAGAGCAGATTGTCACCAGAGCTAATTGGAGAGCCATTACGCAGGCTACCGGAGCTTTGGTGGGTGTCACAAAGCTTATTGACGTTTACTGTGTTTCATAAGTACCGGTACATGAAATGTCAATTCTACCAGTTATTTGCCATCTTAAATCTTGAAGTTACCTTGTTGAAGAATGAGAGTAGTGATACATTATAATTTAGCCACAGAGCTCAGATGTGTTGCTATCTAATCAATTATGCACTAGTCTAGTTAATTTAGATGACATTAGGACTCCCTAGACAACCCTCCCCCCCCCCAATCCCCACCCATGCAGCCACTTATTTTATAAACACAGCCACCTACTCAAAATGGGTCATTCCTGAAAACTTCCATACTGCCCCCACGGAGGAAATAGGATGTTCACCCCCCTATGCCCTTTGGATGTCCTAATACATTTACTATAATAATTATCAGAAACATTTTTTTCTCCCCCTCCGGACGGCACAGAAATTTTCTCCGTGGGGGGGGGGGGAGTATGGATCTTTTCTGGAATCCCCCAATAATTCTGAAAGCCTTGAGTATATAATATAATTATACAATGATGACTCAATTGTTCTTTGTTCCAGGAAACCAGTGATGATGGTGAACATGTTGTTTACATAAAGGATTGGAGGTGAAATGAAGTGATTATTCTGTCAAGCTGATTTATAAAAGTTATTGAGCCACCTTAAATAGACTTATCATTACATCTTAAAATTTGTCAAACTGTATTATCAAAGTGCAAATTAATTGAGCTTTGCCTCATGTTATTTTGGTCTAAAATCTATTTTTACTATTTTTCAAGTTCCAATGGCACATTTGTCAACGGGGAGCTCATTGGTAATTTACTTTTTTGTTTGTAGCAGTGGAAATCTGGAACCTGTTGAGCTAGTGTATTTGACACCTTCCAATCTGCAAACATGTTGCTGATGTGCATGCAAAAGCACTTGTTTATAAATTATAAGACTACAGATTGGCTTTCTTGTTTAAATTAAAAATCTATAAAATTTATGGATGGGAGTTCATTAATAGACCCAGTCTGTACTTTTTGCACATTGCTTGGAAAAGTCATGTGCAATTTTCACTATTTGGTCCAGAATGATGTGCATATTGCATAGTGCACATGCACTGTCAGTGTTACAACAGTAGGAAATCTGCAGTATTAGTATGAAGTCAAACTGGAAGCTACTGTCATGACTCCTCTAATACCCAAAATGTGTGCACATAAAAGATTTTGTTTTAATTTTGCTTTTATTTGCAGGAAAAGGGAATAAGCAGGTTGTTCAACATAATGATCAAATTGCGTTCCCAACCTCGGAGAATCAAGGTAATATTACTACAGCATACAGTATATGCTACACGGAGCAATTTTTCTGCAACATGCACATAGACCGATGTTATGTATAAAAATTGATCACTCGATCACTAGTCCGCTTTGAGTTGGAGTTAGGTTTGGGGTTCGGGTCGGATCTGGATCACATAGGGTAGTATTCTACAATAAGCTGCTATGCTTTGTGTCTGAACTACCTGAAAAAGATATCTCAAAGTGGTGGTCCAGTGTACTGTAGGTGGTAGTGAGTCATTCTTTAACCTGTTGTGGTTTGTGTTTGAAACGTATAATAACGTCAAGTGAAGATGCATTATCAGGAGAAAGTAGTTATGTATAGATATGTAGTTAGTATAGCAGTTCTTCATATTTTTCACTAGGTAGCTGCATAGTGATGCATGTGGCTATGTGTTGCAAAGTGGCTGTAATTATTGCCACTACCTACTGTTGTATCATAGTGCATGTGTAATTGCTTTATATGATTTGATGTTTAGTTAATCGTAATGCATTTCTCTGTCTCCCCTAGCTTACATATTTCTGGATCTTGAGGCAACTAGCAAAGAGCAAGAAATATATCCCAAGGTTAAAAGTTAAATAATATATTGGTGTTTGTGTTAGTAGTTGGAGTGTTGTGTATGTATAGTAATTAGTTGAGAATAGTTATGGTGATTTTTTTAAATTTTATATTTAGGAAATTAAAGAAAAGTTCACTATATCAAGGGTTTTGGGAAGGTAAGATTTAACTTTTTTACTATAAATATCAAGAACTATAAATAACAAGAACTGAACATTGACAGGTTTTTAGTCAAAATGAATGGAAATTTCTAGCAAAGGTTTATAAAAATGTTAGACCTCTAACTAGGAGCAACTGTGAAGAATGCAATTAATGAAGCGCTGTCTTCTTTTCCTCAGGGGAGTATGTGGTGAGGTTCGTCTAGCATTCAGTAAAGGAAATGAATGTAACAAGGTTGCAATAAAAATCATCAACAAAAGGCAGTTCTCACTGACCGATGTTGTAAGTTGATTCAAATATTTGGTATAAAGTAATTTAAATTGTAGTGAAAATTTAGAGAAAATTTGAAGACTTACATGTATCATGAAGTGATTAAGATCAAAAACAGAATACATGATTATAACATAAACAAGCAAACAATTTTGTGTAGCAATTAATTTCTGGCACAACATTAAAACAACTTGTCCACTCTGGCTACCAAGAAGCAACTTCTGCTTTGCTCGTAATGATTTTTACATATTACAGATTTTTACGTAATGATTTCGGTACATATTGCTCACAGATAAATGTAAACAGTCATTAATATTTTGTATATGTTTTAGGGTGATAGACGTGACATTTTAGAAGAAGTGGAGATTTTGAAGAAATTGGATCATGTATGTCGACAAATCATTGTGAAAATAATTGTGCACTGCCGCATCAACTTTTATCTTCATTTGGGAGTTGGCAAGCGAGGTTGCATGAGAGTTTTCTCTACTCTCGTGCCCTGGTCAAACAAGAACAAGAGTTGCATGAAAGTTGATGAGAGTTGAGAAGCGAGAGTATGCATGAGAGTTTTCTCATCTCTCGTGCTTCGGTCAAACGAGAACAAGAGTTGCATGAGAATTGAGAAGCGAGAGTTGTCATAAGAGTTCTCAATTCTCATGCCCCGGTCAAACGAGAAGCGAGAGTTGTCATAAGAGTTTTTTTCTCAACTCTCGTTTCGGTCAATGAGAACAGCAGTTGCATGAGAGTTGATGAGAGTTGCCTGGATATCCTGTCGAACAAGCAAAAACTCTTATCTTAGACTTATAAATTATTAAATTATCATTATCAACTCTCATCAAAATTTGAACCACTTCAAATTTCAAAATAGATTGACGAGAATAAGTTGACTAGAGTTCGCGCTCAAACGCTAGCGAAAGTTGCAACTCTCGTCAACTCTCACGGGGACTTTAAAGTGCTATGACACGAAATTTCTTTTCCTGTCGTTTTCATTAATAAAAATTCTCTTCACTCAGCCATCTATAGTGAAAGTTTTTGATGCCGTGGACACACCGGAGACTTTATATATTGTTTTAGAATTGTAAGTAATAAAAGTTCAATTGAAATTAATATAAAGTTCATCATATTATAAACAGGTTTGGAGCCTATATCTAAAATATCTTCCGTTATTATAGCATTGAAGGAGGGGAATTATTTGATCGTATTACAAGTTTAAAGAAACTGCAAGAACCCCTTTCCAAATTATATTTTTACCAAATGTTAGTCGCTGTTAAGGTACGTCAAAGTTAGATTTGGTAGGTCTTAAACTAAAATTAAGTATACAAACTAATAAAACTAACTTCACTTATGTATCATAATGGTAGGTTCCATCAGTTCTAAACTGTTCTTCCTATAGAGGTCCAGTGAGGGTCATCTTACATGTTGGTCCAGTGTTACTATATCAGGAAACTAAACTATATAAACTTTATTTACAGTATACTGGAAAGCTTTATCAGTTCTAAACCGTACTCTCCAGAGGTCTATTGTCATCTCTTATTGATCCAGTGTTACTACAGCTGACTTTACTTATACTCACTTTATTTATTTATACCTACTGTACTTTATTTATACCGGATATAACTCTTCCAGCTCTAAACTGTTCTGCCTAGAGGATTACACAAACCTGCACTATGCGTGGTCGACCGCTTATATATTAAGTTGAAACTGTTAAGGAAATCGGATATTAAATTTTTGGTTTTATTTTTTAGTATTTACACGACAGAGGCTTTACTCACAGGGATTTAAAGGTAAAAAAAGGCCTTTGAAGGTTAGAAAGCCTAAAGTTTTGTAAATGAACATGATTTTTTATCACCACCGGCAATGATTTCCTTTGTCTTCCCTCACGAAATATATGAAGTATTGTTTAATAAACGAGCAGGAGTGTTTTATTAGGTTTAAAGACACGAGCGCGCAGCGCGAGTGGCTTTAGACCTAATAAAACACGACCTGCGGGTTTATTAAACGGCTTCAAACACGACTACAAATTCAATAGATATACTGCCTTATTAGTATTCTTTATATAAAAAATACTAATGAGGGCACGATTACAATAGATACTGCCTTATTAGTATTCTTTATATAAAGAATACTAATTAGGAGTGTTTTATCAGGTTTAAAGCCACTGCACGTGACATATTATGGTTGACATGATTTGTCAATAAGCTTATGAATTATTAATGAGTGTTTGAAGGAGTTTTTAAAGTTTTGTTATATGTGTTGAAGATTACCACAAACTGCTACAAACACAGTTTTCAATCCAATCCCCCCTTGGGAATCTGAGATCCAGTCCCCCTCGGCTTAAGCTCGCTAAAGCTGTGGGTTGATAGGCCTGTGAAAACAGGCCTTTCACTACTACGTGAAAAATACAAGGGAAACTTACATGAAGGGCTCAAAATACCTATATATATTGCTCTTTTTTTCTGTGTTGGTGTAATGTACTCAGGTGAATATGATGCTTGTGATGTTACTCTGAGTGTATATCCACACCGGGCAAGCTTGAAAAATATGCCCGGCCACGGTGGGAATCGAACCTACGACCTTTGGAATGCTAACCCAAAGGTCGTAGGTTCCGATTCCCACCGTGACCAGGCATATTTTTCTAGCTTGCCCGGTGTGGATATACACTCAGAGTAACATCGCAACATCATATCTATTGCTCGTATTTCGTATAGAAATGTCTATTGCTCGATCCGTAGCTCTTCTAATTATTATATGCGGTAAAGTTTACACGGCTCCGTTTTGTAATGATTATTTTGACGTTTATTTTTTGTAGCCAGAAAACGTTTTATTGAGCTCATCCAAGGACGATACCCTAATTAAGGTTTGTTGCAAGTTGGGGTCTGATTATTACCTGGGCCGATTCGTTTCACAAAAATCTTTCCTTTGCGACAAGAAAAGATTTGGATTAAGACAAGTTTATACCTAAATATTCCTATCAACTTTAGGAAAGTCTTGAAGTCGCTGCAAGACGTTGAAGAAAGTAGTCAACCTTCTGATATAAGAGGGAGGAGGCCCTAGGCTATTTTGCACCTGGCAGCCTCTCCCCCCCCCCCTCCCCCCTTAGTCATCTTGCCGTCCAGCTGTTTTATGAGCGGCTATTTGAACGACCACTTGAAACGGCTTCTAAAATTCTGGGTTATGATAAAATGCGGATACGGACTGACGGATGGCTGGCTGGCGGACGGACGGACGGATAGCAACGAACGGACGAATGATTTATGTGTTTGTTAAACATTAATTAACAATCATAATACGAACATTTTCTATCCTTTTGGGTAAAACGCAGATATGACTGTTAATGAAATGACGTTTAACGAGAATATAAGTTGTCCGCCCGTTGCCATCCGTCCCTATCCGCGTTTTATTCTGATCGCTAATACCTCGAAGAAATTGTCAGAGATCTTTACCACCACCCATAGAGATTCACCGCCGCGTTAAGTTATAAATTAAAAAATTCGAGATCTTTGCTACGACCGTGATTTGAATCCGATGTATTTACGTCTTTCTAGATTACTGATTTCGGGATCTGCAAGTTCGTTGGGGAGCAGTCGTTGATGAAAACCCTGTGCGGTACGCCTACTTATCTGGCGCCAGAGGTGTTGGCATCAGACGGAAATGTACCTTATGAAAAGGAATGTGATTGCTGGAGCCTTGGAGTTATTCTCTTTGTCTGGTATGAAATATTTAACAATTATTGCAGGAGATAGAGTATGATATGTGTATGTTATCATATACGAGGGGCGAAGAGATACCAGTTTTGGGACGATATCATAAATGTCACGATTGTATGCAGCGAACCGTTTATGAAAACATGTTTATTATACAACACTTAAAGTGGATAAATGAGACCTATAAAATTATCCAGATAAACATATACTGTATATTAAGTTATATAAAACCTACAATCTTTGACAATATAGACTGGGACAATCTAGTTTTCGCATGCATTCGGTTGTAATATACCTTATCCTTATACATTTTTTCACCACCATCTGTTTCCATGTTGGCGCCTCGCAACCAGACATCAGATTTTTGTCGGCCCAACATTGAACTGGGGGAACAGGGGGTGTTATTCTTTTCAAATTATATGAAATTACAGCCGCTGTCCCATAGTTTCTGGCAAAGATTGTACATAAAATTTCAGACGGATTTCTGTCCCCAAATTTAATACACTAGGTACAGTACAGTACATGGTCTTGAGTACAAGTCTTTGAATTTTACTAAGTTAAAATAAAATATTAAAGTGGAAGTCAAGTCCGTTCTGCGCATCGGTTCTGCTCATAAGAATGTGAGGGCCTCTAATGTGAACATTGCCCAAATTTTGAATGTTTCGAATTTTTCTGAACATAAACTCTATTTCATATTCACTTAGAAGCATAGCGAACCAAAATAGTGTTAGATATTCAGACAGTACATCATATTTTACAAAATACAGCAGTTCAAAATCTTGACTTCCACTTTAATATTTGTGTTTCAGCCTTGGTGGTTATGCGCCATTTACAGAGCGTCCTAACAACCCTTTGAAGCAACAAGTGATGAGGGGGTCCTTTTCGTTTCCTGAGGTTGTGTGGCAAGGTATCAGTAGTGAAGCGAAGGATCTTATTAAAAAATTACTAAATGTGGACCCGAGTAAGAGACTAACTGTGGCTGAGGCCTTGGAACATCCATGGATGAAGGTACAGGGAAATATTTACTAAATTGTACCAAATGGTTAATAATTTAGTACCAGAAACTACCAGAAGAAGTAAAATTTAGTGATAGTTTTCCAATCTTTAAGAAATGTATCTCATATCATGCCTAAAACTACAATGCATAATTAGCAATGGCTCTTAGTCTTTTACTGGACCTCTCTCGAAAATCGTTTTCGGCCTATTCATTATAAAAAAGTTCAGTTTAGCTTTTCTCCTGTAGTATAACACTCGCTGGATCACTAAATGAAGAGCAACCTCGTACCCAGGGCCTTTCCTCTTGACGAGGAGAGAAAAGACCCCGGTAGACGCTGGTCACGTGATCTGCTAAAATCTAGCAGATTTAAGTTAGCAAGCCAAGTTCTTCCTTCCCCAAGAGGAAAAACCGTGGGTACGAGGTTGAATGAATAGTAGACCAGTTTGAAGTTGATAGAGTAATCCAGTATAAATGAAATTAGTTTGGTTCAGGTTTCCTCCAGGACCAATAAATGATGGCTCTTACTGGGAACAGTTTAGAACAGTTTAGTTTGGTTTTGGGTCCTCCTGTATCATCCAATATAATGTTGGTTGTTTCACTCAGGATGAAGAGGTGATATGTAAGGCAAAAAAACTGATGGAGCCAGACAGTAAAAGAACGTCTATGGCACCTCCTACTCTGACGGTATGTATTTAACAGTTTCTCTACACTTCAATTCCACAAACAGCCCTAAACATTAATTTAGCAAAGAAAGAATGAAATACATGTAGAATGTCCATGTTGATGGGGTTGTAAGTATTAATTTTGAGGGTATTGGGGACACAACCACTAAAACCTTACTAAAACCAGACATGTTACTCCAGTACGGTGCCCTAGAGCATGCGCAAAATAAGTGCACCACTATTTTTGAATAAATGCGAAGACGTGTGTTTCAAACAACCTTACAATTCCCCGATAAACTAAAGATCGATTTACATCGCACAATTTTTGCCTAAAGCTGTCGCATACAACCTGCTTACAACTTGAGTTGTCCTGTGGAAATCAAGCACACAACTAGCTTACGACAACATAGGTGAGTTGTGTGCTTGATTTACACAGAACAATTCACAACTTGATTTTCACTGTCTTCGATATAGATAGACCTAGAACGTGGAAAACTCTGTGTAGCAAGTGTCGTTCGTTGCAAACAAACTGTTGTTCGTAAATATGTAGGAATGTATAGTTCATGATATACCGTGATTGTAATTTTGTGTATTGTTATATGTTTAGTGTAATTTTTGTAATTTTTTTGGTGGGACTTAATAAGGAACAAATAGTTCTGTTGTCCTTTCCATCAATCGTACGATTGTTAAGTTAATAAAAAAAACTCAAGTTGTAAGCAGGTTGTATGGGACAGTTTTAGGCAAAATTTGTGTAGTCTAAATTGGTCTTAACAAAGTAACAGAAGGCAAGTCAATTCTGCAGTTTAGAATAATTCCTGTATTATGGCATAATTTTAACGTTGTTTCAAATCCTGCATATTTTTGCCTATCTAGCCAACGAAACGAAAGGCAGAAAGCAGCGACAGTGACACGTCAACAGCCACTAAAAGACAAAAGTCCACTGATGAAGAGACAGCAATTTTATAACATGTAATTATACACTTGTACAGGTCAGCGTAGTTATGAAATAATTATTAGTGATTTATTTACGTAAGGCAATTAAATCAAGAGATTTTTAGGTAGACCATTTGTTCAGGGAATCATATGTATATACAAACCGCGGAGAGTTTCTGCGGGTGTTTCCTGCTGTAGTAACTCTATTATTACTGTAATTTTAGTCACTTTTATAAAATTCATTTAATGAATAAATAAAGTCAATAAATGTAGATTTAATATCAAAATTTGTGGGACCGGACCCCTCCCTCCCAACCCCGCCTGTAATCGAAGAAAATGGCAGAAAAATGTTCCTATGCAGGGGTTAGTTCGACCATGGTAATAAAATAAATTTATTTTATTATCCATGGTTCGACAAGCCTTCTGATCATATCCGTAATAACCCAATTTACATGAAGTACTGTATTGGCAATGGCATTTCAAAATGGCGGAAATTTTGAAAAGTATAATACTTTTCAAAATTGTCAGTTTCCATTTGTCTTTTGACATGCTTATTTAATACTTTCCAAACGGCAACGCTTGATCAACGGATAGGGGTGAAGAAAAGAAGGAATGTTTCCCTATTAAGAGGTACATAGTACGTTGTTGGTTCATAGTTGTTTTCAAATTTGTATATTCTGCATACAGTAAGGTGATATCAGGGCCGTAGCTAGACACGATAATTGGGGGGTATATTCATCAAAATGTTCACGTAACGTAAAACAATCCTTTCAAAAGAAATCCGTCAGGCAGAATACTAATATGAATATGCCCCATTATCGATCTAGCTACGGCCCCGGGTAATATTAATCATATTAGAACACTTAATAATAGGTTCGTACTCAAATCTTTAGGAATTTCTGCACAGACAGCTACAAAATATAATATCTGCAAAACAGAAGGTTCATACTAAACTACTTGTTCATCAAACTGTGGACACACTGGAAGACAAATGTGAAAACAAAAGAGTGATAATATGGTAAAATTCCAAGATTCAAGGTGGATATATCAACATCAAAATTTCATATCTTGTGAGAAATGTAATGTCAAGATCCAGTTTCCAGCAATGGTGCTGAGGAAAGGAAGGAACTTATGAAGAGGAAGGAGTTCAGGTTAGATTCATTTTATGCATAGTTATGTAAATCCTCTCAAATGTACAAATACTGTATGCTGCATTGGCAGCAGAAGATCAGCTCAGATGGGGGAGGCCAGACATGCTTCGATCCTCAGAAAGTTTTGAAATCTATTTCTGGTGGGTATACAGCTTCTAGGACTCCTGTTTGTCCAGTTAAGACCCAGTGCATCAATCCTGGGGGGGGGGAGGGTACATCCCTTTTTGAACATTTGTAATATAATCCGTTATAGCTGGCTTCCAGCCCATTTTTTGAAATAGATTTTCACTGTTGGTCAAGACAAAATTGTACTAATTTCAGTACAGTTACAAACTGGCAGACTTGTCTGGTCAATTGTGAAAAAATGCGCAAAATTCCTCAAATCGTATTTGCAGTTACTACGAATCGTAGTAACTGCAAAGAATTTCTGAAGAATCTGCACAAACGTCAAAACTATGCCTTTGTGAACCAAGAACCATAGAGATTTTTGATCTTCCTCCTTGATAAAAACGCTTCCTGATTGCAGGATCCCCTGGTCTGCCATAATTTTTTTTTAAACTATCCAACATTCCTGCGCATTTTTCCCGAGGAAGAAATATTTTCTGCGCAAAATAAAACTTTTCAGTCTGCAGGTGATATACGGAAAACCCAGTAAACTCGCCACTGTTAAATACAAAAATGGAAAACTGGATTTTTTGGAAAATGGAAAATTGCTTCGAGTTATTTTCAGACAATAAATGACTGTTAGTTATATTCTGACAAGAAGTCAAGTGCATTCAAACCACAAGTAAGAAGACGACTAAAGACACTAGACACCTTAAGATTGACGTTTACGGCAAACGTCAAACTGCTAGCGAAGTTTTTGATTTTACAACTCAATTATAATAGCTTTTACACCAGTTTTGAAATATGTTGAACTTATTAAACTTGTGCTCTTTAGGAATGATTTAAGAAAGCAAATTAACCACTAGTCGTGTATTCACCAAAGCAGTAAAATAAGATCTGCCGTTTGAAGTCGACGTTTGGCGTATAAATTTCATACTTGAACTGCTATGAGGGCTTGTAGTCGTTCAAGCATGAAATTTATACGCCAAACGTAAACTTCAAACGCCAAATCTTAATTTACTGCTTTGGGGAATACAATTATTAGTGGTTCATTTGCTTTCTTAAATCATTGGTAAATACCACAAGTTTAATAATTGTTTAATATATTTCAAAATTGGTGTAAAAGCTATTATAATAAAGTTGTAAAATCAAAAACTTCGTTAGCGGTTTGACGTTTGCCGTAAACGTCAATCTTAAGGTGTCTACTAAATAGTCTGTGCCATGCAGAGTAAACAGTTTAATCTGATTTTAATCTGGGCCTCGTACCCAGGGCTCGGGCCTTTGAGGTTACTTTCGATTTGTTGAAGTCGGTATTTAAATTCCCGAAATTTAAATTAGGGATACTTGTCACATCAATATTATTATATGACTGTGAGTGCAGAAAATGTTCCGGCATTATTTACAAGTAACATTGAAACGTCTACGATTTCAGTAAACTAACCTAAATTGAAACGTAAACCTACAACGGACTGAAAAATCGTGGGCTTTACTGGAGGAACCGGAGATAAGTTACGGCAGCTGACAGCGTCCAGGCTAGCAGGTACGAGACGTTTTGTAGCATTGTTGCAACATTGCAATCTGTTTTGTATGAGTATCATATGGTAGGCTACTAAGTTCTCGCTTTAAATTGTATAGCGTAAATCAGTATTGTAACAATTACAAGATATTAGGCTTGTATTGTAGTAAGTTTATGATATTTTGGATAGGAAACGACCGATATTAATGCACTTGACAAGTAGACAACAAACCTATGGCAACGGAAAATAAACACTCTTTCACGATTTAAGTGTTTTTGTTGAGATTCACTGATTTATTCGTCGTGATACAGTCAGAATACAATAAGAACCTTTCTATACTATAACTACCGGGCCGTAGTCTGTTGATGTTGTTCCGTGTATTTAAACAATACTCTATAGCGGTTACAAAATTATGAGGATGTATAAAACCGGCGGTAAAATTAAGTTTTCTATGTTTTTTCGTTAGATTCACTGCATGTTAACACATGAAGGTTCTGATATAGGCGATATTTTAACTTTCATTGCCGTATTTCCCGAGTAAAACAGAACAAAATACAATAAATGACGTCAATGAACCACAAAAGCGAAAGTGAAGTTCTAGCATTTTGAGTATTTGACTGTATAACTGAGTTATCTTTGTCTTGCTTTTATGTCCTAAACTTTTAGTGCTAATAAAAGTTACTTAAAATATACTTATACAGTATGCCAACAGACAATAATGATATCCTAAGATGCAAGTAAACCTTGGCTTGTTAGTGTGGGAAAATTACTCACCTATTCTTGAATATATCAAAACTAACCCCCTGACGATTTTGGAATGTTATACTGTTTCGAATTTTACCAGACCTTGCAATTGTGCCGTGCCAGACGTTTTTGACATCAGGTGATATATCATGTATATTGTCACAATCATTTGTGAATGTAGCTATCATATCTAACAGTAACGTGGATCAAAATAAATCAAGTCCCTATAAAATGCATCTTGAAGTTATAACAAACATGCATGCATGGGCAGGTTTTAACATGCGTGGGCATTGGTTCAGCGTAGACGCGCTACAATTTGACTCGAATCGTAACACTAAGGCCCAAGGAGTGAAACGAGTGACCCAATAAAACGATTTGGGCGAGGTCTAGCGAGTCGACTTGTCACGCTTGCAGGAAATTGCATCTCCTTGGAGCAAAAAATACCATGACAGTAAAAATGAATAATTCAAAACTCCGCAAATGTATTTAATATTTCCTCTCAGTTTTGTTTTGGTAAACTTCGGGTGCAAAAGCGACAAATAGACTCCTCGTCTCTAAAATCCGCACTTTAAGAAATTGAACTGAGGTCAACTCCGCAGCTAAATTATTAAATAGTAAATAATACGAAGCGACTTGTAGCCAGTCTTAGTAAGTCCAGGTTCAGCATCCGAAAACTGCGTTGTAAATTACGAGAATAATTACGTTTAGCATAGGCCTTTGCTGCCATTTTCTCATTAATTTTGGACCTGTTATACGAAAAATGTAAATGTTATGTAAAATTATTCGCAGAATTAAGCAAAGAAGCTCTACTAAGAGTTTACCAATTTAACGTGTGCATTGCTCACCTTTTCTGACAGATCAAAATGAAGAGGCGCCGGAAACGGCGAAAACCGTCCTTGCAGCCACAAGTGATTCTTGTTGGAAATTCTGGCAGGATTTGTCGAGATAATCGACTATGCCGTCTCCGCATGACGAAAAAATACAAGAATTTTCTCATGGAACAAGAGAAGGAGAAAAACGCAAAGGTAATTTTACTATTTTACAGTATCTCCGAAGATTTGACATTCTTTTTACAAAATTCTACATTCCTGAATAAAAAATATCGGTATTTAGAGGATAAGCTTTGACTCAAAATCTTTAGTACTTTACCTTGGCCAGAATTTGATTCGTTTAGTTTAACATCATTATTTTTATTCAAGTTCGTGACGAACTGTTCGTGTATTTTCAATAATTTTAAAAGTTCGGCTTGTTTGTATATATTTTCGTGTAGATATCCGAAATGTCAGAACTGGTTGAACTGTATGAAAATTTGTTATGCCTGATACACAACCTTAATCAAGAAAATGCTAACAATTCAAACGCAGATTTATTACAGGTACGCCAATGGATGGGTGGTAGTTTATATAGGTTTTGTATGTATTTATATTACATTTGATTTTAACAGTTTGTAAGTCTTTGAAATCGATACATGTATGCAGGGGTAGCTCGGAACACATTATAGTCATTATAGTATTTAGATTGTGTCATTTATATTGTGACAAAGTATAAAACTTTTATATAAAGTCCAGTGCCTTAATTTTCTTTGGAATTAAGGAATTCCAGTCCTGGGGAGGGAGAAGGGATTGCTATAACAATAAGAAAAGGCTATAATTGAGTCAGTATTCATTCATGGTCGTAAGTTAGATCTGCTACAACCTGGAGATGGACATGAAAAAACTGACAGATAACTAAAACATCTGACTTCAACATCAAATCTGTATACTGGTGATATTTAGCTATGCCTATAGTTGTTACTTCTAGCTAGAAGTAACTATAGTCCTTTAGCAAAATTTTGTGATAAGAATTTGAAAACTGCATGTTACCGAGCATGTTACATGCATGTTTGGTTTCCTTTGTTTCATTCATGTTTCTAATTGTAGGAATTAAAAGAGATGAAAACAAAATATCGAGAAAGATTACTTCACTTGGAGTCAACGTTCATGGACAGCAGTCCTGACGCCTTAAATAGTTTGTATACAGTTTTTTTTTTCATTTGCATAAAACTTGCACGATTACAGATGCGTGCATGGATTGTAAGGTGATGTTGCACACAAAACGATTTTCTATGACGATTTGCAATTTGTGGATATCGTAGTACTTTAAACTTTTTTGCCTTAAAGTTCATGCAATATTTTGCTTTAATTTCCAGCCTAACTGCAATGCCTTCGATGGTTGAAAAATTATTGTTACAGCTTTGTTAAGTTATTCCGCTAACGTTTCTGCCTGTACACATGAGAAAAATATAGCAAAGTGCCTTTCTGCAATTAATTTTTGTAAAGCTTTCCTTGGTAACGTGACCTTTCTGGAAATTCGCCATTAAAATTCCGTTTTTTATCAGAATATTTAACTCGCTAATTTTCTTCAAGTCTTTTTATGACTTACTTGTAATTTGTTGCATTTTGTCCAATTATTAGCAAAATCAATCTCGTTTTCTTCTCTTTCAAAACGTACCCAGGATCAGTACGAGAGATCTTGAACTGCAATTCTAAATTCAATAAACAAAAGAAAACAAATCGCAGTGGCTTACCAAATAAGGGAAAAAGAGAATTGAAACGTTCCACGATATTCAGTGGCAATGCCAAGGTACATGGTATCAATAAAACATCACCGGCGGATTTGAGGAACAGTATTAACAAAAGTGACCAGGTATTAACAGTAATATATAGTAATTCTTTCCATCGGCAACGTTTTCGCGATACATACTGTAAAAACAATGGCGTAAACGCCGTAGTTATCGTATGAGTACTGTCTATACCGTTATATCTCCATCCACGTTTGTGTGTATGTGATTAAATTTTGGTTAAATTTGAATGAAAAATATTGCAAAAAGTTTTTCTTGCTTTGCCAAGTAAACTGAATGCGTAATTAGCCCATCATATAATTTATCTATTATACATGCATAACTTCATTTGCTAGCTGGCAGAAGTGCAATCTTTGAGTGCTCTCTAGTTGTTACAGTAATAAATTTTATCTCTTTATAATTTAGAAAACAAAAACGAGTTCAATTTCTGAAATGAAAAGCAATGAATCTCCATTTGTAGTAACAAGGTAATTATTCTTCATTTACCATAATTTATCGCTTTTGTTGGGACAGGGCAATTCCTCGTGCTGCTGAGCACCTATTTCTAATATAAACACATATTCTGATTGGTGTTTTGAAACAAAAGCGATCAGAGTTTGTTCTGACTCCTACTATAAGTCGATTACTATATTTTATTCCCATAATCAACTAATCACAAGGCTTGTTGATGTATGTACGGGATAATCGCCCCCCTCCGTCCTATATGTACTAGAAGGTTCACAAAAATGTTTTCTCATTTAGAAACAGTTGGTCTGGTTGCCATAAAAGTCCCATCTCTGGTTGCTATAAAAGTCAAATCTTTGCACGAAAAAGCAATTCACAACCACAGGCAATCAATATCGACCTCTTTTCATATGGCAATAATTTATATGATGTGTTGGCACAAGAACTTGAAGAAGATGTGATTAAGTACAATCTTATGTTTGGAGCAAAAGAGGTATAATTCGATAGAATTTAATTAAAAAATCAACACATTTTGAATAAAATTTAGAAATTATTTAGAGGTATATATAATTTAGAAGTATATTTATAGAAATTATACTTTTGTGTTTCTTGGCGGTATGTTTGGTATGTGGTCGTTATCACTGTTCTTGTTTAATGGTATTCTGTGTTTATGGTCTATAAACCTGTCAATAATATGACTTTTTTGTGTCTATTTTGTTTAACGAGTGTACATTGCATTATTATCAAGGTTGACAAAGAAAAAACTTTGTTTGAACAAGAAATATACCATGGATTAACTGTTGATTTAATCTTACCATTGTATGGAGGTAAGTAATAAAGATGAGCAGTTTTGAGAATTAGGTAATTTGTCTGAGAGGTCGTTGTCACTAAGTTGTATTTAGGTGTTGTAAGGTTATCTTACTTACCTGTGCAGTAAATAGATAAAGTATCATCGTTGTTTATAACGGATAGTCAACTCAGGCTTTAGTGGGTGAAAGAGAGCCTGCAAGGATCCCTATGATATTTACGTGCATGCGTCCAATATTTGGACACAGAGCTCTGATTGGTTGATAACTGATTCAAACGAAGTGATTGACAAGCTTCCGTCAACCACACTTCCCGTTTGTAAAACCGAACAACGCAAAGCTTCGGAATTGCGGCAATGTAGAGATAAAGTATCATGTATTTGGTATCCTTGTTGCATGCATGTTTACTGTAATTCCACCTTTTGTTGCAAAATTTGAACTACAAACATATTAAATTATGTCCAATGTCCATGGTATATCATATATGTCTATGTCTCACCAAAGCCATAAATTTCAGTAAGTTATATTATTAATTTATTACTATAGTGCTGGATATATATATATTTATTGCCGATTGCAGCATGAAGCAATTACAAACAACTGAATTAGTTAGCGGGTAATATACAACTTTAAACTTACTGTGCCTACAGAAACACATGCAGATTGTAATAAAAAATACAACTTGATATATTACACTGTAAAACCTCGAGCCGTTTTAACTTTTTTAGTATGCCCCAGTGGCGGTCTGTATACGAAACTAACGAAAGAATACAATATAAATGGAGTTCAACGTTTATCGGTTTATGTTTACAATATTGAAGTGTATTTCCGGTCTGCGCTTATTGGTTGTTATTAATTGACCTGTGACATCCTAATCGAAGGGCGGCATGCAGTCATCATAGGGATCCTTGCAGGCTTTCTTTCACCCAGAGAGCCTGCTTGCAGGCTACTCGGGCTTTCGTTGATTATTCGCTGAACTCACCCAAGTTGTCTAATTGTTAAATGTTTATCTGGCTCCTAAACATTATTAGGAATGGAGAAAGAGAAGAAAAGAAACAAAGAAACGAAAAGAAATAAAGAAACAACGATAAAACAGAACAAGGGACGTTTATTAGGTTTGTACCACAAGTAAAGCTATTTATATAAAAAACGTATATTCAAAATGATTTGTACTTTTTGTTAAACGGTATATGTTTGCATCTTGCAGAGAAAACACCAAAGGCAGATGGGGCACCAAAGGCAGACGAAGAAGCAAAGGCTGAGGAAGAACCAGTGGAAGAACCAAAGGCAGATGAAAAACCAGTGGAAGAACCAAAGGCAGATGAAAAACCAGTGGAAGAACCAAAGGCAGATGAAAAACCAGTGGAAGAACCAAAGGCAGATGAAAAACCAGTGGAAGAACCAAAGGCAGATGAAAAACCAGTGGAAGAACCAAAGGCAGATGAAGGACCCGTGGAAGAACCAAAGGGTAAGGAAGAACCAAATGCTGAGGAAGAACCAGAGGAAGAACGAAAGGCAGATGAAGAACCAGTGGAAGAACCAAAGGCTGAGGAAGAACCAAAGGCTGAGGAAGAATGCTTGGAAGAACCAAAGGCTGAGGAAGAACCAGAGGAAGCAGAGAAGGCAGGCAAAGAACCAAAAGCAGAGGAAGAACCAGAAAAAGCACCAAAGGCTGAGGAAGAACCAGAGGAAGAACCAAAGGCTGAGGAAGAACCAAAGGCAGACAAAGAACCAGAGGCTGATGAAGAACCAGAGGCTGATGAAGAACCAGAGGCTGATGAAGAACCAGAGGCTGATGAAGAACCAGACAAAGGACCAGGGGAAGGACCAAAGGCTGAGGAAGAGCCAAAGACATTGACAAAACAGGGAGTACAACGCTGGTTCGAAAAAGCCGCCGAAACATTAGAGACAGATATCCAGAAGATGTCAAATTTAAAAACGCTTAATGGCAAAGCATTAAAAATGTTAAAAAAGGAAGACTGGATAAGGAGGTCACCCGATTTTGGCGATATTTTGTTCAATATGTGGCAGGAAGATCCAGAAACAGGCGGGAACAAAAAACGTGATGAAGGTACGTGGCATGTGACATAGTGTCAATTGAAGGATATTTTGTTTTAGTATTTTTGCACAAGTGAACATAACAAATCCTACACGTTGATTGGTCAAATTTGACGCATGTATAAAGCCGTTATATTCACCTACATGTGAATATAACAAAATCGAAATTTTCAAAATGGCGGCTAGCCGTTTTGTGGAAGTTACTGATAAAGAAATAAGCGAAATTAAAATAAATTCAGTCCCAAAAACACAAAAGACTTGTGTAAAAATACTAAATTCGTCGAGGTGAATATTCCCCGATAATCACCGAGCCTGAGGCGAATAATTGTTAAATATTAGAAGCTCTGAAACTTTATTATACGTTAAATACTGTATTTTGGTCCCAAAAAAGTTTCTTTTCATTTTTTTGGTGCGAGGTGCTGCACAAAGAAATCCATAATAATGGCACAGGAAAAAATGTTATCGGAAAGAATACCTCAAATAAGAAAGCTTATAGAAAGGTTAACAATATAGGTGCTAAATATACTGAAAAATATTGCGTAAACCATATACGAAGTAGCAAAATTTACTCGTCCAACCCGAACGAAAAGTGGCCTGAGACGAGGCTGTTTAGCTGTTTTGGGAAACGTCTATTTTATATGTCTATCTGATTTTAATTATTAGGAATAGAAGAAAAGAAGAAACGAAACAGAAAAGCGAAAAGAAATAATCCTGATGATTCAAGACCAAACGTACATTCCCAGAAACAAGATACTTTGAAGAGGTATTTCATTTAATAACGCCGCCAATTAATTAACCCTTTCCAGTATGACCTCCATGTACAGGAAGAAACCTATCTATCGTTATTTATTCAATTTATATGATTCGGAAAAAAAATATATGAAAAATAAAATATGAAATACCTCCCGGGTATGAAGCTACTGAGCTGTATATAGACTGGAAAGTGCTCCTATGTTTTGTCCCCAAAAGTAGCCAAAACATTGTGGATTTCAAGTGATCGCGCTCAGATTCGGGTTGTTTTTTTTTTATAGCAGCGACACAAAAATCCGTTTCGTAATCAGCCAGGGTCACCAATAAGGCAATAACAATCAGTGTCACCACTTTCGGTGTGCGTCACATCCGGTGAATATGAAATGAGATATTCACCACGCAAAGCACGCGTTTAAATGTGTGTCCCAACGTGTTAACACGACACAAACAACAAGTAGAGTTAGGCGATATTTTTAAAACTCATCGTGATTATCGTCTAGAAACTTAAAAAAGCTTACACATACGAGACACTGTATCTAACGATAGTTACGGTACATCCTCGCTCACGTTTCTATCTCCGATACGATAATCATGGTTATAATTCATAAATTAAAAACAAAATATAAATATTTTCGAAATATTTATCTATTTATATATCTATATAATTATTTAAAATTAAATGGTGGAGATCAACCTAAACGCTTTTCGTACAACCGACCCCTGCATTAGAAAATTTAGAAGTGTGATATATAATTTAGAAGCGTAGTATATCCTTCATATTTGTTTGGTAATTTGTCTTGGTATTCAATAGGTCTGCATCCATAGAAATAATCGTAATGCAAGTTTTATTATTTTTGCGGTAATTACCACTTTCATGTTTTTTCGTTTTTTTTAATATTCTAAAAAGCTCAAGAAAAGTACGGTTTGGTAAAGATGAAGCACTTGACGAAATCAAGAAATCATTTTTGCTTAAGGAATTTGAGAGTAATGTTACATTTTTAATTCCGCAATTTGGTAGCATATTTATAGTAACTGGTGTATGTTCGAGTACTCCACATATCCAGGAAAATGTCGGAACACTATTTATCAGGGACGACCGTCAGGGAGCCCTGGGCTTTTACAACAAAGTAAAGATTGTCATTGTAGGGTGTGAAAGTAATACACATAAAGTTGACATTCTTTTGAAGGAAATTAACACAAATATGCATGTGGGTGTGAAAGGACGAGTTGAGAAGTTGGACAAAGAGGATGATGTTGTAAACAAGGATTGTTGTAAGATGTTAAAATTAGTTATTGATTCAGATGATCATGCCCTGTTTGCCGAAGAAACTAAACCACCTATGATAAAAAGGGGGTGGCCTGCTGGTTCTGAAATTGCCAACAGCATATATGTTTCTGGTGCTTTAGGCAAAGCTTCAGAAAAAAATAAACGTAGTCTACTAGATAAAATTCTACAATACGTCGTCGCTTTCAAAAATAGCTTTGACGGTGAAATATTTGTTGAGATAACTGGTGGGGAAGTCAGCAATCGAAAAATAAAGGAATGGTGCGAAGAAGTATCTACGGGTATTGGACGTTTGATACCTGAAGCTAATGAATGTGCAGATATTTGTCAAAATATGCAAGAAGCGAGTGAACATGTTCATAGAAATAGATGCTTTGTCTGCGTACTTCTGCTTTGTAATGACAGCAGCAGAACAATTTGTTGGATCCACGTGCCCAAAGGTGAAGCCAAAGTATATTATAGAAAAAGTTCAGACGCTAACGCATTCAGGCGGAGAGGGGCAACAACTATAATAATTAGTTATGAGAATTTGTGCAGTGAACTTGAACATTTGGCCGATAGTCCAATCGACCCAGTTGTTGATGAGGATGAACAGGATGAAAAAAGGTGTAACTCGCAAGAAGAATATACAATCCTGGAAGAATTCGAGAACGAAAACCAACACCGCGAGTTTAAGATGATTTTTGGAGGCAATCCAGTCGAGACAATACGGAAACACTATCTTGCTCGTTATGCATGTGGTTTCCTGAACTTAGAGGGGGGAGATGGGGGAAAGATCTTTTTCGGCGTACAAGAAGACAAGGAATCAAAAATGGGTCATATTGTGGGTATTGTGCTTTCAACGAAAGAGAGAAAAGACCTCCGCGAAGCAACGGTCAAAACTCTTACAAATTTTTATCCGCCAGTAAGCAGGCAGCAGTATCATATCAAATTTCATTCTGTTCTTGTACCTTCTGAATTGATCGTTAAAGATACAGGAGGCAATTCGTATGCCATGATCAAAGTAAAGATGGAGGGAGGACAAAGTGCCGACTATATTGGTCGAAGCGAGGAGCTTGGTACAAAGTGGCCAACGTTTATCCAGAATGAGCTTGGAGCTAAAATTCGTTCCGCTGTTGTTCCAATCAGAGATGAATGTTTCTTTGTAGTGGCAACAAAACAGGCGTCCGTCCATCGAAATTTGACCGAGCTTGTTGAAAAATTTGTAGAAAAGCACTCCAAGAAGTTTGAGTTACAGACAATCAATGAAACTGAATTAAACACTATTTTGAAAAGTATTTATGTAATGGAGTTGAATATAACTGATCCGTCCCTATATCGGTTCCATATGACTAAACCAATAGACACACATGTATTCAGCAAAGACAAAAAACAACTGTGTGTATCTAAGTTAAGTATAGAGAATCTGATGCACAGGTTTAAATCAGATTCCACCAGTGAATTTAAAATCGATGAGTTCTTAAAACATGTCAACAATTTCAGCCCCGAACATTCTCATATTCTGGTTGCTTCGCCGTTTCATCTTCTTGAAAATGAAAGAGATTTGTACGGACTTGTCATCCCTAAATGGACTTTGACGATAGACTTGGATCAGCAACCAGGGCATTTATACCAGATATTTGAAAAACTGAAACACCTTTACCTAACCGAACGCGATCTATCTCTTGAAACACCACAAGATTCTAAACTAGATTGCTGGCTTGCTGCTCGGGGAAACAGTGAAGACGAAAACTCTCTGCCAGAAGCAAGTCATGCGGAGTGGAACGAAAGGCACAGATCACATGTAAAAGAACTTCTAAAGAAAGATCTAAAAGCCACCGAGAAAGCTAATCGTGTCAACGTTGTAGTTTTGTGGGACGAAGGGCACCAAACGTTGGTGGAAGTGTTACGAACAATTTTGAAAGACGTGATTAGTTTGAGCGAAAATGATAGCACAGTAATAACGTTTGTCTGTGCAACACCTAAAGCTAGTTCAGATATTAGGAGCAGAGTACTAGTGCCATTTCAAGAGGGTGATTGGAATACCATATCCAAAGACCGAGTGCATGTTGCACCTCCATATGTACTGACACGATTTCTTTCGCTCAAACTACCATCACCTTACTGCCGACCAGAAGATGATTATCAGGTACCCCATAAGATTCTTTTTCCGTACTGGGGCTCTCAAATTATTCCACAGATTATACCTGAACAGCTGAGACAAAAACTTTCAAATTTTATAAAGGTAATCTACATGACGAAAGTAAGCGAATCTGATGAACAATCGCTAAACGAAGAACGTAGAAATTTCTTTTCAGGTTCTGCAATAACAAATGATGGCTTGTATGGTAACATTGCCATACGGAGAACAATAATGGTTGAACTTGAAAACAATTTCAAGACACTTGCCGGCGACAAAAAGTCACATGTCTCGTCCATTATTGTAAAAGCGGATCGCGGAGCAGGATCGACAACTATGTGTTTACAATTTCTTTACGAGCAGCACAGATTTTATCCATGTGCACAATTAATTGAAATAAAAAATGGCCTTGTAAGCCACATCGAAGAAATGAATAGGAAAACCAGATTACCACTTATACTTTTTGTTGATAGGAATATTGCACTTTTGCAAAATTTCTTTAATTTCAAGAGGGATGTCGAGCGTCGAAGTGTAAAGATCATATTTATTTTGGTTCACCTTGCCGATGTCGTTATTGATGAAACCACGCGTAGATCCTTCTATGGAAAAAAATGGTATAAAGTAGAGCTTAGACGGGGGTTGGATGAGAATGAAATAAAACAGCTGGTAGACGGCGTTACAAAACTAGCAAAAGGAAAAAAGAACAAATTGTTAAAATTTAAAGAGAAGGCCAGAAGAGATGAAAAGAAGCCACGAACATTTGCTCATTTCAGCTTACTTGCGTTCGGCAGTGAATTCAAAGGTTTGGAACAGTATGTGAAATTCAGGCTGACCCGGGCAGATGAACGTCAAAAAAATATACTCGCCTTTTTATCACTCACTCACGTTTTTACAAACTATTCTCTTCCAGCAAATGCTCTTGCTCGTTTCCTTAACAAGAATAAAGTAATATTAGAGGAAGAACTGGAAAACAAGTATCTTCAAGAACTGTTAAGTCCTCGTGCAGATGGCAGTGATTCCCGTCGTATATCATCTCACGAAGTAGCACAGGAAATTTTAAAACAGTTAAGCAATGCAAGTAGTGGAGACGATCAATTCTGGACGTATATTAAAGATGTATCTCTTATGATGGCTAAGCATGTGCTGTCTCAGGATATCACCACGAGGAAAATTGATCGATTGACAAGAAAGCTGTTTGTGACTAGGGAGCACGAAAGTGAAAATTTTTCTCGGCTCATTCGAACTATGAGAGACACAAGTCCTGATACTGCGCGGGATACATTGAAAGAGCTGGTGGAAGTCTTTAATGAAAAAGAGAAACATTCTTCTATGCGAGCTCATTTACGAGCCCATTTAGCTAAGTACCATATGATAGAGTACAACAATTTCGTGAAAGCGAAGATGCTAATCGAGGCTGCTATTCACGAGCAAGAACAAGACTCCTTTCTACATCATATCCATGGCGATATAATTCGCTTATATGTACTGGATCTTGTAGATAAAATGAGAAAGAAAGAGGATATGGAAATAATTTTATCCTATGCAGAGCGAAGCAGTAAATGTTTCGAATTTGTTCGGTCCGAAAGGCCACACATGAGCCATGGATACATATTTGATGCAATGGTGCGAATTACTGTTATACAAGCATGCATTAAATTGATGGGAGGTGAAACTTTTAGCTTTGTCGACTATCTAATTGAAAGAATCAATGAAATTAAAGAGAGCGATGATGATGATATTTCCCGAAATTCACGTTACCTCTTGTCTTTGATTTCTGACACGCATGAGTATCTTGATGAAAGATGCATCGACTTTGAGCAGAAAGAAGAATGGAAGAAAATTTTTCTCGACTGCATTGGCGACCTCACACGTTTGTGTGATAAACTTGAACAAGAAAAAAACTGCAGTTTTTTCATTGGTTCAGCTTGGCTGCCTGACATACTAGTTCAAACACGAATTTTGCATCACGCCCTGGAAATTGAAAAGAAAGTTTTAAGTCCTCAAGAGATTAAAACAATGGAAAAATATGATCCAGATTCAAAATTTGGAAATTGTTTCATGAAATTATGGATTCGATATTCGCGTCAGCTATTGTCAGTGCCAAATTTGAAGGAAGTAGAGAAGAGAGTGAACGAATGGAGAAATCAAGAAGCATCGCCTCAAGCAGAATTTTATTAGTGAGTATATAAATATGTTATTAATCTATTGCACATTCAGGGTTTCCCATATTTCAGCCTTTCCAAAGGCTAAAATGCAATGTCAAAATGCTGAAATTCAGTTTCTCGAAAACTACACTGGCGATTTTCAAATAACTTTCAAAAAAGATTAAAAACTTCATCACAATGTATTTTCTGCAATAAAAAAGGTAGGTCACCGTGGTTATTTGTCCGCTACAACGGCTTTTTTAGTTTGTATAGACCATATAGATGGCGACGTCATGTTGTCATGGTAACATGAAGAGTAGCGATTGTGGGTTAAAATTACTTTTTTTATATAAGAGGAAACAATGACTTGTGCAAAAAATTATTTTTTTTAGATTCAAATTAATTAAATAGGTTTTAGTTAAAACACTGACGTATATTGGAAACTGAAAGGAGCCTCCTTATAGTAATTTAAATTAAAAAACTTTTCTTCAGTTATTTTTTTTCGCAACATTTTAAAAATCCATAATGTCCGCGGGCATTAGGGGGAAATCCAGGCATGTTATAGCAGCCAATCAAATTGCGAAATTCACTAATACGCAATTTATTGCGCGCATTAAGGGCTATACATAATGGATTTCGAGTGTAAGTTGCAGTTTTGTCGGAAATTCATTTGACTTGCGCCAACACCAGGAACAGTGAATTTCCACCACTGAATTTTGTATTGAATTTATTGCAGTTTTGTCGTGCATGTTTTAATCGCGTTGGAAACCCGGTCCAATCGCGAGAAGATGGATAAAGCAGAGAAGATAGATAGAGCAGAGAAGATGGATAAAGCAGAGAGGTTAACAAAATATCAACAATCCAAAAGGTGTAAGAAGAAAGACGATTTTGTTCTTCCTCTTGAGTGGCTACATCCGAAACAAGGACGTCATATTGAGTTAATTGATTGTCTGCTCCACCATGACGATCTCATCAAAGGGAAAGACACAAATATATCTTCACAGTCTGACAAAACAAAACTTATTGAACGTTGCCTTTTTGAAGAAAGTATTACCCAATGGGAAGGAACTGTTAAAGACATTCGTAGTGCTTGGAAAGGTACTATTACATTTAAAGAACGCCTTCCGGTTCGGTTTGTACCGTTAAACGCACAGCCGTCGATGCCATCATTGGGTGATACGGTAAAGTTCTGCTTGTCGTTTGACCGTTTTGGTCTTAGTGCCTGGCAAGTGATGCACGAAGCAGAGATACAATATAGTGACCTTTTTGACACTGCTGGTAGATATAGAGACGATGATTCTTCGTCTGAACATAGCGAGCAAGAAGATGTGCATAAAGAAGACTTTTTTGTTGCTCCATCACTTTGTTCTATTCGCATCCCAGAGCCTGACGAAAAGCAAACCAGAAATGAGAACAAAGGTCAACAACCGCAAGATGAAGCAGTCTCAAAAAAACTCACCAAATGGGTTGAACAAAGGAAGCAAGGTGTAGTTTCCTTTGCCAATCCTGAAATGGGTGCTGGGTTCAGGGAAAACGCAGACGTGGAGGATGAACCTTTCTTTCGCCATGCACAGCTAAAGGAACCAGTAAAGAACCTCGAAGGAAATATTGTCAAGGACATGTTGTTGGATTTGAAGATTGAAAAGTTAACACAACCAACTCGTGCTGCAGATGTTCGTGTGCTGAAGGTAAGCAAATGTAAAATATTATTTTTCCGATTGAGATGGGTATGGGAGCCTTTTTCCCCCTTCGTATTGCTGCATTGCATCAATGGCGTGGCAGCTTGTTGTGCGATAATCCCCGAGCCATTTGTGTTTGGTCTCCCAACTGGAACCATCTGGAACTATAATTGGATAAGGACAAAAAAAATTTTCAAGTGGAAAACCGGCTTAAGCGGCGTTTTGGGCGAGGTTTTGGGCACAAGCTCCAAAATTTTTCATGCCTGATACACAGCTTTGCTCAAGGCTGCATGTGTATCAGGCATGACAATGCAAACAATAATCCTGTTGTTTGTTTACGAAAATTGCAATCAAATTGGCTACACTCAATCCATTTTACATTGTTTTCAAATAAAAATAGAGAGCATTGTTTTTTTTTTAAATGGCCATTAACTTGGCTTGAACAAGAGAGGGTTTCCCTTCAAAATAGGGAAAATGATTGTGCAAAGGTTCATAAGACAATAAAATTGAAAGAAATTAATGTTTGTGTAGACAACAGTTCATTGATAGTCAACAAATGGTTAAAATTTCCGCCCTGCATTAAAATGTCTGTCAATTTGTGCCTGATTCCTCCATTCGAAACACTGATATGAAACACAAAATACGATTTTATTCTGATGTAATTACCAGTCTGTCTGCATATCTACTTTTCTGCCTCGGCAGACTCTGAGTTTATAATAATGTTGTTAATTCTGCTAAAATGAATGGTGAAATTATTTCTAATTGTATAGGAATTGGAAGAGATTTTAAAAACAAAATATCGAGAAAGATTGCTGCATTTGGAGCCAATATTCATGGACAGCATTCCTGATGCAATAAAAAGTTTGTATACAGTTTTTGATTTCCATATAAACATGATGTTGGATTGTAGTTTTATCATATGGAGAATTACCTGAAATTCTAATCAGTGAAATGATTGATAAATTGAACACAGTGATGATAGTGAGTTCACTCCAGTCGAAAGTAACTTAAACAACTTCGTGCTTTTGTATTTCCCGCAGTTTAACTGATGCACATTTGTTTTATGTCTATGCGATAAGACTGACATTGTGATTACATATGTCATACGCAATGAAACCAATGAAATCTAAGACCTTTTTAAGATGTGACCATGCACTGAGTCACATAGCATGACTTTGCATGCTGGAAAGTAGTGATTGAATTTCCCCATTTGTAAAACTCGCACATAGATAGCCCATCGATTGCGGGGCAATTAAATCGCTAGTTTTTCTCAAGTCATTGCTTATAATTATAATTTGTGTCATTTGTTGCGTTTTATCTAATTGTTAAGAAAATTAATCTAATTGTCTTCTCTTACAGTATCTTTGAAAACTTATCCAGGGCCCAAGATTAGGAGTTCAATTTCTGAAACGAAAAGCAATGAATCTTCATCTATAGTGACAAGGTAATTCCACTTTTGCGATTTACAAACTCATGGCCTTTAATATATGGGTAAAATGTACACTAAAATTGTTAATATTTTTCACGCAAAAATGGGTAAAACTTATCTTTTAATTAAATTTTTTTGCTGGTTTTAAAAGTTATGCTGTTTTTAAAAACCACATTAAAAATAGCTTGCGCACAAAAATGGAAGATTTAAAACGCTATTTGAAAACATAGGATGCAAATCAGTCGTGCGTTAAAAGATTATGCGTGAAGAGAAAACTGCAAAAAAGTCCATGTTTAAGAGGTCAGGTGTTGGTGGACTTGATGTATATCAGCTTCGAGAATCATTATTATTAAAACAAACAAACGCGCTAATGTTCCTTACATGCAAAGCGAAGCAATACGATGCAGATTTCAAACTTTACCACGGACGTCCCCTGACAAAATGAGCCCGTGCAAAATTCAGAGAAAGATCATCAATAACTTGGGGCCGATACATGTACGCTTGCCGGACCTATTTCATCTTTATGTACCAGTCACACTAGGTTTTGTCTATGTGGTTTTATCCCTTTTCCCGCGTTTTGTACCTGTTTCCGGCATAAATGATTGAGTGCATGAAGAAAAGCTGAGTGGGACCTAGTCTTCCTCGTAGCTGTTCTTTGTGTCATAAGTGGGATCATTTTAGAAATATAAATTGCAGGCCATAATTTATTTGATCTGCCAACAAGAAAATAGTTTGTCAGGCTATATTTTGTTTCTATTTTGAGCCTCGACTTGAAAATATCCCTTCATTAATCGGAGTTTATAGGTTTGCACGAGGGTTTACATTTGAAATTGAATATCTTCTAATTTTGATTTTGGACTGCAATATGTGTGCAGGACAATTCATGAAAATGTTTCCTCGTTTAGAAACAGTTGGTATGGTTGCTATAAAAGTCAAATCTTTGTACGAAAGAGCAATTCACCTCTGCAGGCAATCAATGTCGATCTCTTTTCGGTGGGCAATAATTTTTATGATGTGTTGGCACAAGAATTTGAGAAAGACGTGGCAGATTACAATCTTATGTTTGGAGCAAAAGAGGTATAATGCTATAGAATGTAATTGGCAAAATACTTATAAATTTCTATTGATGTTGTGCCCACACCATATTGTTTTTTAGTCTCACGTTGCTAATAATAATGCTAACGTGTGGCTAACCACCTGGTACGATGGCAATGCAATATTCTTTTCAACCTTGCGTTTTTATATTTCACTGGGTAAACCACGAAAACAGGAACTGCCTTTGTAAATGCCTTCAAATTTCAAGTATCTCTCTATCGGCCTCCGTAATGTTCTACGTCATGTAATTCGAACTTAAGCAGATTGGAGAAAAAAGGAGCGGCAATTAGCGGCAAGTCTATTTATTTGTTCTTACCAGGTTGTGACGCCATGTGTGTATCTATTATACTGAATAAGTATAAGGCGAATTGTTATCTATTTTTTTAACAAGTGTGCATTGCATTATTACCAAGGTTGACAAAGAAAAAACTTTGTTTGAACAAGAAATATACCATGGATCAACTGTTGATTTAATCTTACCATTGCATGGAGGTAAGTAATAAAGATAAGGAGTTTTTAGATTAGGTAATTTGTCTGAAAACAGAGACACAGAAGAGAGACATATACAGAAGGTCGACTTCTTGGTTTTGCCTATGATTTTGGCGTAACCGTTGCAATGCTGTCGCCATGGCCTAGCCAGTGCGGTTATGAGAGGCATTCATCCCCCTGAAAATATTCAAAATGGCGGACGTTCATTGGGGTGAATGCCTCTCATAACCGCACTGACTAGGAACATAGCGACAGCATTTTGATGGCGAATCATGGCGTGGCAGCGGTTACGCTTTTTTAACTGAGTCGACCTTCTGTATGTCTCTATTCTGTGACTGAGAGCTCCTAATAGTTCCTAATAGTAATACAGTCTGCATGTAGTAATAATATGTGTGCATGACGTCATGTAACAAACCTGGACAATTTTAGGCAATATGAGGTTGCGTAAAATTTCGATTTATAAACCTTTTATTATAGTTATATATTATTTTTATGTCAAGTAAGCGGTAATTGCCTTAGTGACCGAGTAAACGAAATCGCAAGTAGATTTCCGAAACGAAGAGATTTTAAAGTTTACAGGTCAGCATGCGCAAGTATTGCTAAGGTCTTATAGGAATAGAAATATGTCGTTGCCAAGTCTAAGCACAAGTTAATTAATAGTAGTGAAAATCAAACATTGGAAGAGATGTAACAATCTAAGCATTAGACTATCCACTGAAGCTATCATGAGAAACATTTATTCTAATATGTCTATCTGTTTTTTAATTGTTATTAGGAATGGAGACAAAGAAGAGAAGAAATAGAAAACCGAAAAGAAATAAAGAAACAACGACGAAACAGTACAAGGAACATTCATTAGGTTTGTACCGCTATTTATATGAAAACGTTGTACTAGTTACTCTTTGTTATATGGTATGTATGTATATATTTGCATCTTGCAGAGAAAGGACCAAAGGCAGAGGGAAAACCAAAGGAATTGACAAAACAGCAAGTACAAAACTGGTTCGGAAAAGCCGCGGAAACATTAGAGATAGATATCCAGGAGGTGTCAAATTTTAAGTCTCTTAATGGCAAGGCATTAAGAATGTTAAAAAAAGAAGACTGGATAAGGAGGTCACCCAATTTTGGCGATATTTTGTTCAATATGTGGGGGGAAGATCAACACACATTCACAGAAACAGACGGGAACAAAGAATGTGATGAAGGTACATGGCATGCAACCTAGTGTCGATTGAAAGATGTCCTGCTATAAACTGCCGGTAGTAAAAAGCTCTGAAACTTTTATTATACGTTAAATAATTTAGTAGTCCCAAAATGTTTCTTTTCATTTTTTATGCGAGGTGCTGCACAAGGAAATCGATAATAATGGCACTGGAACCTTTCGTTATGGATTCTAATTCGTGGATGCAAAGCAATTAAATATAAAACGAAAAAATGAATACTATTATTGACTTGATCTAAATAATATTAAGAAATTATGATGGCACAACTTATGATAGCCTCTTAATGCAGTTATATTCATGTAGACAGCGGACTTTAAAATTTAGTTATAAACAAATGTGAATTAGAGTCTTGGGCAAAATACCTTTTATCACTGCCACTCGAAACCGAAGCGAATAAAGATGTTGAACAATACAAAGTTCAAAACGGCTCACGGATCCAAGTTCCCTAAAATTCCTTGGGAAGAAATCCCAGTAGTCATTATAATAAAGTATTTTCTTGTTTAAACCTAGAAAAAAGAGCTTCATTAACGCAAGAAAGCGAAAGAGAAGAAGTTCACGACAGCTTGAATGATCCTGATGATTCAAGACCAAACGTAGATTTTCTGAAACAAGATACTTTGAAGAGGTATTTTATATCATTCTAGTTTTAATATTATTCTAGTTTTAATATAGTCACCAATTGATTAACCCTTTCCAGTATAACTTGCATTTACCAGAAGAAACTTATTTATCATTATTTATTCAGTTCATTAAATTCCGACTGGTCAATAGATGTGTTACAGATTGAAACTAGACTTGCGCCATAAATGTAAACTGGAGAGTTCCCCTATCGTTTGTTACCAGGTGATCTCGTGTTCGTATTTTAGCCAATCAGCGCTCAGAAAGGGTTGTCCGAATAGAAATCCATTTTGATGTATTCAGTCAATTATATCTTTCGTTATTCTTTATGAAACTAGTTGAAATTTTGTAATTATGTTTGGTTATGAGAACTAGCTCTGACAAAAATATGGAATCGAAATAAAGTATATTACAGGAGATATTCAGTTGTTTTAATCATACAATGGATTTCTATTTGACAACTAGTGCCAGTACTTTTCCGCGTATCAAGATCACCTGGTAGTGATAGTGGTGTCATTGATATTTATCTTGAACTGTTTGTGCATGTGTAGTTCGTGCCAATAATAACAAAACTTCGGTTGGTAAAGACGCAACTTCCTGAAAAATACAAGAACTTCGACGTTTGGAGTGAAAGCCCTTCATCGGAAAGTTAGTTAGTTTAAATAATCAGACTGGATCCTGAGAAACAGATCATAGTTGGTAAAATGGTCCCATCACAATAATATTTAAAAGGGTCCAATGCATGTCTCAGGCTAGGCCGTGAGTATAACAAATAAATTAAATATAAAAGATATTTTTTTTAAAGAATTAAATACCATATTTGCTCACACTGCTACAAAGTTCGCAGTTCGATTGACTACTACGTCACGAAGTTCGCAAGTTCAGAAATAATGAACAAACTTTGCTAAGCTTTCGTCAAAATTTTTATCTTTATGAAATAATCTGTAAAATTAAACAGTGGAGAGCGACTTAAACGCCTTCCGTTGTGTTAGAAAACATAGAAACATGGTATATCTTACGTATATTTATTTGGTTTGTTTTTGTATTCAGTAGGTCGGCATACATATTTTGCAACGTAGGCCTATAATTTTGACTGTAAAGATTTTTATGTTTCTCTATTTTCAATACATTCTTATACAGCTCAAGAAAAGTACTGTTTGGTAAAGTTGAAACTCTTGGCGAGATCAGAAAATCACTTTCGCTTGAAGATTTTGACAATGATGATAAATCTTTAATTCCGCAATTCGGTAGCATAATTACAGTAACTGGTGTATGTTCGAGTACTCCACATATCCAGGAAAATGTCGCAACACTATTTATCAGGGACGACCCTCAGGGAGCTGCGAGCTTTTACAACAAAATAAAGATTGTCATTGCAACGTGTGAAAGTAATAAACATGAAATTGACGTTCTTTCGAAGGAAATTAACACAAATATGCATGTGGGTGTGAAAGGAAGAGTTGAGAAGTTGGACAAAGAGGATGACATTGTAAACAAAGATGGTTGTAAGATGTTAAAATTCAAATTGGTTATCGATTCTGATGATCATGCCCTGTTTTCACAATGCTGGTGGCCTCTGCAAGCTGGTTCTAAAAATCCCAACGTAGGTGATTTTGTTGTCGACGACGAATCGGAAAAGGTATATTGTGACGCCGATGTTTCAGACGAACAAATACTGCAATACGTTGTGGCTTTCAAAAATAGTTTTGATGGCGAAATATTTGTTGGCGTTGAGAAAAATGGTGAGATAACGGGTATGGAAGGTAGCAATGGAGGAATAAAGAAATGGTGCGAAAGAATGTCTGTGGCTATTGGAAAACTATTACCTGAATCTAACGAAGGTGCAGATATTTGTCGGAATATACAAGAAGCGAATAAACTCGCTCATAGAAAAAGATGCTTTGTCTGCGTACTCCCGCTATACAATGACAGCAGCAGAACAATTGGTTGGATCCATGTGCCCAAAGGTGAAGACAAAGTATATTTTAGAAAACCTTCAGACGTTCACGCGTATAAACGCATTGGGGCAGAAAATAAACGAATAACTAATTATAAACAACTGTTCTATGATCTTGATTCTTTGGCCAGTAGGCAAATCGAACCAGTTTTTGAGGAAGATTGTGATGAGAAAAACGATGAGCAGGATGAAGAAAAATCAAAAGAATATAGAGTTTTGAAAGACGTCAAGCACGAAAATCAGCACCACGAGTTAAAGATGATTTGGGGGGACAATCCAGTGGAAACAATACTGGAAAAACATCTTGCTCCTTATGCATGTGGTTTCCTTAACTCAGATGGGGGAAAGATCTTGTTTGGCATACAAGAAGACGAGCAATCGCAAATGGGTCATATTGTGGGTACTGTGCTTTCAACGGAAGAGAGAAAAGTCCTCGTCAAAAGAACGGTCAAAACGCTTAGAAATTTTTACCCGCCAGTCAGCAGGAGTCAATTTAACATCAAATTTCATCCTGTTTGCGTACCTTCCCATTTGATTGTTAAGGATAGAGGAGGCAATTCGTATGCCATGATTACTGGTCGAAGCGAGGAGATTGGAACAAAGTGGCAAAAGTTTATCCAGGATAAGCTCCTAGATGGAAGCCATTCCGCTGTTATTCCAATCAGATCCAAACGTTTTTGTGTAGTTGCCACAAAACACACGTCCACCCATGGAAATTTGACCGAACTTGTTGAAGAATTTGTAGAAAAGAACCCCAAGTTTGAGTTACAGACAATCAATCAAACGGATTTAAATGCTATTTTAAAAACTATTTGTGTAATTGAGTTGACTGTAACCTGGTCTCCATATCCGATCCATATGACGAAAACAATAGACACATATGTATTCAGCAAAGACATAGAAAAGGGACTATGTACATCTAAGTTGAGTCTAGAAGACCTGATGTGCCGGTTTAAATTGGATTCCACCAGTGAATTTAGTGTTGATAAGTTTTTAGAACATGTGAAAAACTTCGATAACGCAGGAAATTCATATATCCTGGTTGCTTCACCGTTTTATTTCCCTGAAAATGAAAGAGATTTGTACGGGCTTGTCGTCCCTAAATGGACTTTGACTATAGACTTGGATCAGGACCCGAAGCAAACAGGTCATTTATATCAGATTTTCCAAGAACTGAATGACCGTTGCCAAACTGAGCGAGATCGATTTCTTAAAACACCTCAAGATTCTAAACTAGATTTGAATTCCGACCACGCAGTCTGCTGGCTAGCTGCTCGGGGATATCGTGAGGACGAAAACTCTCTGTCGGAAGAAAATCATGGGAAATGGATCAAATCACACGGATCACGTGTAAGAGAACTTTTGAATGAGGATATAAAAACCAGCGTGAAACCTAATTGTCTCAATGTTGTAGTTTTGTGGGACGAAGGGAACCAAGCGTTAGTACAATCGTTACGAACAATTTTGGAAGACTTGATTTGTGTGAACGGAACTGATAGCACAGTAATAACGTTTGTCTGCGCAACACCTAAAGCTAGTTCAGATATTAGGAGCACAATAATAGTGCCATTTCAAGAGGGTAATTGGGACACCATATCCGAAGACCGGGTGTATGTTGCACCTCCATATGTTCTGGCACGATTTCTCTCGCTCAAACTACCATCACCTTACCGACCAGAAGATGATTATCAGGTACCCCATAAGAAATTTTTTCCGTACGGGGGCTCTCAAATTATTCCACAGATTTTACCTCAACGACTGAGACAAAATCTTTCGGGTTATATAAAAGTAATGTACATGAAGAAAAGAAGGAAACTTGATGAACAAAAGCTAAACGAGGAACGTAGGAATTTCTTTTCAGGTTCTGCAATAACAAATGATGGCTTGCATGGTAACATTGCCATACGGAGAACAAAAATGGTTGAACTTGAAAAAAATTTCAAGACACTTGCCTGCGACAAAAAGTCACATGTCTCGCTCATTTTTGTAAGAGTTGATCGCGGGGCAGGATCGACAACTATGTGTTTACAATTTCTTTATGAGCAGCACAGATTTTATCCATGTGCACAGTTAATTGAAATAAAAGATGGCCTTGTAAGCCACATCGAAGAAATTAATAAAAAAACTAGATTACCACTTATACTTTTTGTTGATGAGAATATCGCACATTTGCAAGAATTCTTGGAGTTCAAGAAAGAAGTTGAGCGTCGAAATGTAAACGTCATATTTATTTTGATCGAGCCTTCTGTGGTTAGCGAATCTTTGCCCACACGTAAAGCGCGAACTAAAAGTGCTAGAGATAGTTCCTTGTATGGACCGAGTCCGTATAAAGTAGTTCAGCTCCAACGGACCTTGGATAATGATGAAATGGAACAACTGGTAAAAGTGCTTACTGTGCTAGCAAATAGAAAGAAAAACGAATTGTTGAAATGCGAAGACAAGGCCAGAAGAGATGAAAAGAAGCCGCGAACATTTGCTCATTTCAGCTTACTTGCTTTCGGCAGTGAATTCAAAGGTTTGAAACAATATGTGACATTTAGGCTGACCCGGGCAGATGAACGTGAACAAAGTATACTCGCATTTTTATCACTCACTCACGTTTATACAAACTATTCCCTTCCTGCAATTGCTCTTGTTCGTTTCCTTAACAAGAGTAATGTAATATTAGAAGAAGAACTGGAAGACAAATATCTTCAAGAACTATTGAGTCCACGCACAGATGACAGTGATTCTCGTCGAATATCATTTTATGAGGTAGCAAAGGAAATTTTAGAACAGTTAAGTGCAACCTCAAGCGGTGCGAAGAGTGGGGGCGATCCTTACTGGGACTATATTAAATATGTTTCTGTCATAATGGCTAAACATGTGCTGAGTAAGTATATCACGACGAGGAAAATTGATCGATTAACAAGAAAACTGTTTGTGACTAGTGAATACGAAAGTGAAAAATTTTCACAGCTTATTCGAACTATGAGAGACACAAGTCCTGGTACTGCACGAGATACATTGAAAGAGCTGGTGAAAGTCTTTGACGAGAAAGAGAGACATTCTTCGATTCGAGCTCATTTACGAGCCCACTTAGCTAAGTATCATATGATAGAGTACAATGATTTCGTGGAAGCGAAGACGCTAATCGAGGCTGCTATTGACGAGCAGGAACATGACTCCTTTCTACATCATATCCATGGCGATATTATTCGCCTATATGTACTGGATCTTGTGGGTAAATTGAAAAAGAAAGAGGATATGGAAAACATTTTATCATATGCAGAGCAAAGCAGTAAATGTTTCGAATTTGTTCGGTCTAAAAGACCACACATGAGCCATGGATACATATCTGATGCAATGGTGCGAATTAATGTTATGCAAGCATGCATTAAACTGATGGGAGGTAAAAATGTCAGCTTCGTGGATTATCTAATTGAAAGAATCAATGAAATTAAGGAAAGTGATGATGAGGATATTTCACCAAATTCACGATACCTCTTGTCTCTGATTCCTGACACGCATGAGTACCTTGATGAAAGATGCATAGACTTTGAGCAGAAAGAAAGATGGAAGGAAATATTTCTAAGCTGCATTGGCGACTTAACAAGTCTTACGCGGTTGTGTGATAAAATTAAACAGGAAAAAGATTGTAGTTCGTTCATTGGTTGTTCAACTTGGCTGCATGAAATACTTCTGCAAACCCAAATTTTGTACAATGCATTGGAAATTGAAAACAGGGTTCTAAGTCCTGAAAAGATTGAATCAAGATTAAAGAAAATGGAGGAATATGGTTCACATTCAAAATTTGGAGATCGTTTTATGAAATTCTGGATTCGATATTCGTGTCAGCGATTGTCTGTGCCAAATTTGCAGGAAGTAAAGAGGAGAGTGAACGAATGGTCCAATAAGATGAAGAAGAGACGGGTAGCATCGCCTCAAGCAGAATTTTATAAGTAAGTATATTTTTAATAATACCTCAACTTTAAATTGTCCAATCAAAGAGCAGCATTTGTGCCACATCACATGACCTTGTGATTTTGTCTTCTTCTTAATCTCCTTTGCAGCCACTCTTTGTGTCGGGGTTTCTTTCCACGAGCAGCTGCTCACTCGAGCACAACATTCCATTCTCTTTGTCTTACGTTAGCCGATCAGATTTAGCGACATAAATATCTAAATAAATTTAGCGACATAAATATCTTAACAACTCCAAGGTCATGTTTCCGAAATTTAGAAGCATTACTATGATTGGTTGTTTTCAGGAAAGGAATGTTTTACTCGAGTGAGCAGCCGCTCGTGGGGAGAAACTCGACACAAAGAGCGGCTACGAGGGTGACTACCCAATTCTATGCAATTCTTACGCAATGCATCATGAGATTTTATAATATCCAGCGGCAGATATAGCCATAATGTTTTTCATATTCATAAAAATATGAAATATTGTATTTTGTCCATTGTCCGAGAAAAATTGATAAATGTCCGACCAATTTTTATCTTGGCCGGACATTTGACATTCCCAGCAAAATAATTATTTGCAGGCCTGTTCTCCAGTGCTTGTTCGTTTTCGTTTAGAAACACTTTATATAAACACTTAACGTTTTTTGAAACACTTATAAAAGTTTATTTTGTTTTTAAATGTATTTTCCTGCGACATTAAAAATTCCATAATTTCACGGGCATTACGGGGAAATTGTGCCTCAAAACAAACGCTTTCTATATAAAAATAGAATTATTCCAAAACGTAAAACAGTTAATGCCCTAATACGCAATCTATTGCCCCATATTTCGAAATAACTGCAAGGCTACAAACAGCAAGGCTTGCCCCAACACCAGAAACAGTGAATTTCCACCACTGAATTTTGTATTGAATTCATTATAGTTTTGTCGTGCATGTTTTAATCGCGTTGAAAGACCCGTCCGATCGTGAAAAGATGGATAAAGCAGAGAGGTTAACAAAACGTCAACAATCTAAAAGGTACAAGAACAAAGAAGATTTTGTTTTTCCTCTTGAGTGGCTACATCCAAAACAAGGGCGTCATATTGAGTCAATTGATTGTCTACTCCACCATGATGACCTTATCAAAGGCACAAATATCTCTTCTATGTCTAACAAAAGAATACCCATTGAAGGTTCCCTCTTTGAAAAGAATATCACTCAATGGGAAGGGACTATTACAGCTGTTAGCAGTGATTGGCAAGGTACTATTACATTTAAAGGGCGCCTGCCGGTTCGGTTTTCCCCTTTAAGCGCACAACCGTCGATGCCATCATTGGGCGATACGGTAAAGTTCTGCTTGTCGTTTGACGACTTTGGTCTTAGTGCTTGGCGAGTGGTACGCGAAGCAAGGACACAACCTAGTGCACTTTTTGACATTGTTAGCAGAGACGATGATTCTTCGTCTGAGTATAGCGAGCAAGAAGATGTGGAAGAAGAAGACTTTCTTGTTGCTCCATCACTTTGTTCTATTTACATCCAAGAGCCTGACAAAAAACACGGCTTGGATGAGCAGAAAGATCAGCAGCCGCAAGGTGGGGCAGTCTTAAAAAAACGCAGAAAAACTCACTGGGATGAGTACAATGGACAACGGATGCAAGGTGTACTTTCCTTTACCAATCCCGATATGGGTTTTGGGTTCATAGAAAACGCAGACGTTGAGGATAAACTTTTCTTTCACGCTTCGCAACTAAGGGAGCCAGTTACAAACCTCGAAGGAAATATTTACAAGGACATGTTGTTGGATTTCAAGGTTGAAAAGTTAACTGAACGAACTCGTGCTGCAGATATTCGTGTGTTGGAGGTACGAAAATATAAAACCTTTTGCCCTAAAAATATCGGACCTGGGCTGGGCGTAAGCCAACACAATACAATTCCTACTAATGAATTTACCTGTTCAAACGTAACAGGTAAATTCTGAGAAGAATATAAATATGAATAAAATATTTTTTGTGTTGGTGTAATGTACTCAGGTGAATATGATGCTTGGGATGTTACTCTGAGTAACGTCGCAAAGGTCGTAGTTTCGATTCCCATCGTGAACAGGCATATTTTTCAAGCTTGTCCGGTGTGGATATACACTCAGAGTAGCATCACAAGCATGAATAAAATACTTCTAAACCGAATAAAGCTAAACAAAACTAAATAAAAGGAAATAAAACTATACTACATTTAAAATGAGAAAACTAATAATTGCCACCGGTTATTTTACTACAATCGTTTGCTTGTTTCTGGTATTACTCAATTTATATTTGCATATATAAATTAATTAAACTATAGAATTCAATATATATATGCTATTTTTTGCCATTCCAGGACAAAAATCTTCGTGATGGAATGCTGGAGAAACTTCGAATTCGAAAGTACGTATTTTGCTTGTCAACAAGATTCGTTGGCACTGCTTGTTACAAACAGCCTGTATTCGTTTTGTACAACACAACTTGTTGACAAGTTCTTACATTATTAATTAAAAATGACACTCCTATCTAGGAAAAAGCAGCTTTCGTGTTCAACAAACATGCGTGCAAATGAAGTTGATACAAGACGCCAACAAGGCTCCGTCGTCAGGTTTGATAAGGGATTTGGTTTCATCAAGCCAGACAACGACAAATCTGGTAACGATATCTTCTTTAGTCGCAGACATGTTATCACAAGAGGACAGCTCCCTAAAGTTCGTGACCGTGTAGACTTCTGTGTGAGAAAAGGCTTCGACGGTCGTCCCGAAGCAATAGACATACTAGTACAGGTGAATGTTTATATAAAATTATCCTTTTTATGTCCTACTTAATTAAAGACCATATTGCACGTGGGTAAATATCAAGATTTTGGGCCGTATTTTACTCCGCCTTCCTTCTCGTGGAACATACCACAAATGCATGCAAGAAAGCCAGAAAGACATTAAAATGAAAAATATCAGAAAATTGATGTTCTGTAACATCACATCCCTCTTGCAGCACAATAATATCGTGTGACATAGCCCTTAAGACATTGGCGTTGTGACGGGGGTCGCTTGGAGGGCTATAGCCTCTAAAAATAAAAATGGGTGTTACACCCCGACCGCCACAAAAAAAAACCCCAAAAAACCGGTTAAGATTCCAAATTTTGAAGTTTATATATAAAGATTGGGAAATTTAGGGAAAATTCAGGGACATGTATTACTGTATGGTTGGTCCATGTTTAGCGTGCAGCCGTAAAGTAACCCAATTCTTTTTAAATATCAAGTTAATATCATTTATGATTTATGTTCAAATGACTGGCCATATTGTGAATTTTTGCAATTGTGTTTCTTTTAGAATAAGTCCATATCAAGTAACAGATGGGATAATTTTATCGGCGCTGGTATACAGGAAGGTTTCGTGAACAGCACAACAGATGATGGTGGAACAATAAACAATTCCAAAGTGACAGGACCAAAAAGCAATTTACATTTTAGCAATAACGACATTCTTAACAAACCAAAGCGAGTTGTTTATGAAACTAAAGTGCATTTTGAGGTTCGAAAAAGAGGAGGACGATGTGTTGCTGTTAACATTAACGTCATTGATACTCCCGAACAAACGGTAAGTTGTTGAAACATTTTTATTTTGAGTTCCTGACCCCACACCCTGACCCTAACACCTAACCCCTTAACCGCAACCAGTGAAATTAACTGCATGATGATATACATCATAGAAAATGAATAAGAGACCCTGTTAGCTGAATTGTCAATTTGGCGTCGGTTTCTGGTCGTGGTTGCAAATTATTTAAAATACACGCATCAATGATAAGTACAATCTTTGACAATATAGATTGGGACAATCTAGTTTTCACATGCATTTGGTTGTAATATACCATTTCCTGATACATATTTTCCACCCTCCCTCCCCCCACCCGTTTCAATGTTGGCGCCGCGCATCCAGACATCAGATTTTTGTTGGCCCAACATTGAACTGGGGGAACGGGGGGCGCTATTCCTTTCAAATTATATGAAATTACAGCAGCTGTCCCATAGTTTCTGGCAAAGATTGTAGATAAAAGATGAAAATGCATTTATAGTTGAAAAACAATTCAGTTGCTGAATTAGGTGTGCAACCTGTTTAGAAGTTTATCACGCGAGACGCACGCGTATTTATGGACGTTTTTGCGCACGAAACTACCGACGAGGGCAGGCAGCCGAGAAGCCCTGGGAACGAGGATGGGTTTACATGCATTCACAGACGCTTATTTTAGTCACCAGTCTTTTTGCAAAATATGTATAGGTATATCCACCAAACACTTGTTTGGGAGTTGGATAGCTTTTTAATTAAGTTACTTGAAAACACCTCGGAAAATGTTTTACTGTAAAATACCGTATGATAACATCGAAACGTGTAAACTTTTTATTGAAACAAACGTCCCAAATAATAATTCAAATAAAAGTTGTACATGTTTTTCTTAAATTATAGATGCAATCCGAACTCGGAGAAGCAAGCTTCCCTTCCAATGACTTTTAATACATGCAGGTTTGTACGTAAGATTAATTCAGATATTCCAATTTAGGAGAGTTCATACAGTACGAATTTCTGTCAAGACCGGGAGGGTCGGTTGAACACTGATCTGAAGCCGTGTCTAGAGTTACGTCGAAACAATAATCATGCTAACACACTTTTCGTTCGAATTTACTGCAAAAGGAGGATCGGAAACGTATACTAATAGTGTAATATACGCATTTTTACCTTGAGGAACACACAGCACCAACTAGGGATATGTGGTGTCTTGGGGGACACAGTCCCCAGCCAGAGTTCAGGGTGTTCAGGGTTGGTGGGGTTAAAGCCCTTGGACTAAATTTTAGGATTTCTAGTCTTTATTTTTTAGTTCAAAATCCTTAGATGATTAGATCAGTTGCGTTTATTAGATCAATTGCGGTGACTTTCCGTTTTCTGAAAATTACTGGTGCAAGCAGCTAGCATGTGGGTTTTTTTCTGAACGCTTTTTGACGTATTTGTCTTTTTAGGCAACCAAGCGAAAGCAAGTCTACCGGTGAAGATACAATCTCGTTCCCAGAGTATGCCTGTTCGCGGGTTATGTAGTGGCATGACACTACATAACCCGCGAACAGGCATACTCTGGGAACGAGATTGGTGAAGATACCACAATTTTGTAATATGTAATATACATTTGTACAGGCCAGGGTAACAATTTACCCATAAGGCAATAAATTAAGGGATTTTTAGTTGGACCATTTGTTCAGAAAATCATTACGTAATCAGATAACTGGAAAAAAACGTGTTTGGTAAAGTAGTCCGGTTTATTAATACTGTAATAGTGTAACTTTCGCCTCCTCTAGCAAGAACAGTTACAGTTATTCAGTACATAAAATAAAGTTAGTTTGTGTAGTTTTTGTATCTGCCACTTGTCAGGCTTGGCCAAAGGTTTCCTCAGCGTGGATTGTAAATAACCATGTTATTTTACAATCCATGGTTTGAGGTATATTGGTATTTAGACCATTTTGCTTTTGCAGTTTTGAGTTCAATATTTTATTGCTAAAATATGTTGAAATACTGGTATACAGACACAGCCTGGCATTTTAGGTACGCTGGTTTATTGAGACAGTATTATCGAGTATAATGATTCTGGTAACCCCCTGGCTAACAGGCTAAGACCTGACCACCTGAATTGTATAAAATTTTAATGAATACAAATGAGTACACTGTGGGATACATGAAGTATTGGCAATGTTGTTTCAAGATGGCGGAAAGTTTAAAAAATATTTGTCTGCTCTTTTTGACTCGGATATTTTAATACTTTCCAAACGGTGAAGCTTTTAGCAGTATTAATGAAGAGTAAAAGAAAATATGTCCAAGCATCTAAGAGGTACACTTTATGTTTTTGTTCATAATGAAACAAATATTAAAACAATGGTATAAAGTAGTTTTATATATAAAATACTTTCGTTTTCGATATGCTATAAAAACAAATAGTTCAAAGGGCTGGAATCAGTGGGAACTTGGCTGATTTTGTTCATTCTTTATATTTGTATAAAAGTATAGACAGCACAGAGATATTTATAATTTATACACTATAAATACAAAAATGTGCACACTCAAACATCAAAATTATGAAAACATTTAATATATAATATCAATAATGTATAAAACAGTAAACGCTGTGGATACAGGTCTGAAAGTATGAAACCAGATCCTAATGTGTAATATTGTGTCAGCTGCAGCATGCATACATACAACATTTATGTTGTTTTAGGCTATACAATAATTTGATCCTATCTATAAGAGCGTCTGTGAGGGAGACTATAAATGTGCAAGCCGAGGGGTCTGACACGGCTGAAATCTCGTACACTCGACTCGGAAATCAACTGAAATCAAACCCGAAATCACGAGAGATATAATATTAGTCAATTTTGAAATCAGAAATCACTAAAACTTCATATTATTGAGCCCACAGTCTTATATGACAGCGGTAACTCAGAGAAATCAGGTTAGAAATCACGTTAGAAATCAAGAAATGGCATTATAAATCAACAGAAATCCGTTTAGAAACCAACAGAAATCAGATTAGAAATCAAGAAATCACGTTTGAAATCGTGTGATTTCGAAATCTCGTAAGCTTCATGTGGCTGTGTCGGACCCCTCGGTGCAAGCAATTACAAGTTGGATGCTCAACCACTTGTCAACCAAGCATTTGCTTGGAATGTAGTGAAATTTACGTAGTGCCATTTTATCGTGTTTGACCCATTGACTCAGGGGCGGCGGAACAGGGGGGGGGCTAGGGGGGCTAAAGCCCCCCAGAAGTAAAAGTGGGGGGGCTTAGCCCCCCCAGAAAATTTGAATTTTTGGAAAAAATTTTGATAATTACGGAAAAATTTAGGTTATTTTTTGAAAATTTAGGTATGAGGGGACAAATTTGCAATATTTTGTTTAAAAAAAGTCTATTTCGGAAAAAATTTTTAGATATAAGCCCGAAAAAAATTTTTTCGTCCCTTTTTTTGTATATTGTACCCCTAAAATGGTACACTGACCGAAATTTTTTTTGGCGGGGGGGGAGGGGAGGTCGCCGAAAAAATTTAGCCCCCCTAGAATGAAATCTGTTCCGCCGCCGCTGCATTGACTCTCCCCTTGACAAGTAAAATTGTCTGGCATCAGACAGAGTAGAATCAAAAGTAGGGTGCAATGCAACTTGATGGGTTAACTAGACACATGGGCATATAGTCTGATCAACCCATTGAGTAACAGTGCTCTCCCTGTGATGAGTAAAATCATCTGGTGTTTGAGTAAACTAATAAAGTAGAGCATATTACAGCAGAGTGCAACTTAGAACAAATAGCAAAATTATGTCGGACAAGTAACTGCATTCACATAAAATCAGGTGTCGGACCTGTATCCACTCACTTGCTAACAGTAACAACAATAGGCTTAACCTATCAGATAACTACAAAAAATATATTGTGTTCAAAAATATACCACTCGTTAAACCACTCGTTCATCAAACTGCATTGAACACAGTGGAAGACAAATGTGGAAACAAAAGTGTGATAATATGGTAAAATTCCAAGATTCGAGATATTTCAACATCAAAATTTCATATCTTGTGAGAAGTGCAATGTCAACATCAAGTTTCCAGTAATTGTGCTGAGGAAAGGAAGGAACTTATGGAGAGGAAGGAGTTCAGGTTAGATTCATTTTATGCATAATTATGTAAATCCTCTCAAATGTACAAATATGCTGCATTGGCAGCAGAAGATCAGCTCAGTTGTGAGGGAGGCCAGACATGCTTCCTCAGAAAGTTTTGAGATCTATTTCTAGTGGGTATACAGCTTCTAGGACTCCTGTTTGTTCAGTTAAGACCCAGGGCATCAATCCTGGCGGGAGACATCCCTTTTTCGAATAGATTTTCATTCTTGGTTAGTTGGACAAAATTGTGCTAATTTGAGTACAGTTCCAAACTTGTCTGGTCCGGCCATATATATAAAATTAATTTCCTGCGCAAAATTCCTCAAATTGTAGTAACTGCAAATAGTTTCTGAAGAATCTGCACAAAACTATTCCTTTTTGAACCAAGAATTATACAGATTTCTGATCTTGCTCTTTGATAAAAAAGCATCCCCTTGGTTGCCATAATTTTTTTGGGAAACTATCCAACATTCCTGCGCATTTTCCCGAGGAAGAAATATTTCTAGCGCAAAATACAACTTTTCAGTCTGCCGGTATATGTACGAAAATCCAGTATACTCGCCACTGTTAAAAACAAAAATGGAAAACTGGATGATATATTAGAAGACGTCAAGTGCGTTCAAACCACCAGTACGATGGCATGTTGTAAACACTGGACTTTGGACTATGGACTTTGGACTTTGGACTTTGGACTTTCGATTTTGAAATTATATTTTTTAGATTTTCGTATAATTATATTAAAATCTAAGCAGAGAACGAAAATTTACTGCTGAAAAGCGTGCTACACTGCATGCACATGCATGATATATTAATACAAGGTAAAAAATACTCAGTATCAGTTATATAGGTATACTAGCAGTGCAATTTCATACGGATATAGGGATTATCCAATATTCTGGGATTTAATATTTAAATCTTATATAATATTTGTGTTTATAGTATGCATAGTACAATTTATACTGCAGAACTTCTTCTTTATCATATAGATAATAGATTAATTGTGTCAGAAACAATTGTAACAAAAGTGTCTGGCAAATACAAAATATTAACTATATACAAGTGATTATTATTGCGCCTATTGAGTATTGTATTATGTATCTATTGACTGTTCATCTTTGCATATTAGTTTATACTAGTACTGTATTGTGTAATTGTTTACTCCGTTACACAGTAACGTTTTGTTAATGTTACTTATTTTTGAAAGACATTCTAGTTAGCTATCCTTATCACTAACTGCTTCAGTTATTATTAGTAATAAGTGTTAGTAGATGGACAGGAATATTCGAACGGAAATTTACACACTTTTTAAGACCTACTCAGTTGTGTGTGAGAAGGCAAAAATCTATGTCTATGTGCTTCAGGTAGTCTAGCAACTATTTGCCACGTTTACTGTAATACTACCCCCACTTGCAAGTGATGAACCAGGCGGGAATCGTAATCGTAGTATAAAGATTAATGCACAGCCGCAGAAACGTACGCAAAAGAGCCATATATAGACAATAATATAGACATAAATATATACATAAAGTAATACTATAGATTATCATAATTACTAATCAGCACTACCAATTAATAATGTATCATACATTCGTATTTTATAAAGTATGATGACTATGAGAGTTTTCGTGTTCACTATGCCGACTATGGCTGAAACATTTATGAAAAGCTACAACTGACACAGACAAAATACATTGTAAACTCAGCCTATTTAGGCAGGTGCTAAACCGGTGTAAACTATTATGCAAAGATGAACAATACTGTCATTAGTATTTCTGCGCAAATGAATAAATATATAACAAATCCTACAAGTTGTCAAGTTGATTGGTAAAATTTGACAAATTCCCCGATAATCACGGCTTCGCCTTTGGCGAATAATTGTTCAAAGCCAAAGGCGCAATAATAATCGCGTGTAGTTTATATTTATACGTGATAGTTTCTCAATATTTTGTATTTGCCAAGATACTAATTTTATGTCACAATTGTTTTTATAAATCTATTATCTATACGATAAAGAAGAAGTTCTGCAGTATAAACTGTACTAAACATACTATAAATACAAATATTATAATAAAATTTCAATATTAAATACTGAAAAATATTACTGAGATGATCCTGTTATCCCACAGGCTATATCTATGAAATTGCACTGGTATACCTATATAACTGATAGTATTTTTTACCTTGAATATTATATCATGCACAAATTTTCGTTCTCTGTTTAGATTTTAATTAATATAATTATACGAAAATCTTAAAAATAATATAATTTCAAAATCGAAAGTCCAAAGTCCATAGTCCAAAGTCCAAAGTCCAGTCCAGTGTTTACAATATGCCCCAGTACGATTCGAAGACGACTAAAAGGCCGTTTTCCACTTTGCCCGTATCGTTCCGTAACGTATCGGTGAGCCAACCTCGTCCCCAGGGTCTTCCTCGTGGTGGCGCGTGAGCTGAGGAAGACCCTGGTAAAATACGATGAAATCTCCAAGATTCTTGGAGATTTATCGCATGCGCAGTAACGACAACGTTATGTTGCTGACTACAATTAGCGCTGGCGCTTACGATTTTCTTGCTTTAAAAATACACATGTTTTGTTGATTCTTTATGTATTTATTCTCAAAGTTTTAACAAATTTTAAGAGAAATACTTCAGATGTAAGCTGTGAACACACATGTACACAAAACTGTGCAACATTCGTCATCATATTGTATCAATTTGTCGGAGTATGGCGCTCATATTTGTGACATTGTTTTGTTCGCTTTGGCAACCCTCGTATATATCAGATGCTGTTCGGCCTCAAATGCGACTGAATGAACACTGATAGTGTTGCCTGGAATATGAAATGATATTGACTGATTGTTCAGTATATCAAGGTAGGTACTGTAGTATACATTTATACTGAATTTATTCGATTTATTTTCACACGTTGCTTTCACATTTTCCCAGAGTCTCGGAAATCACATTTTCAATTAAACACAGTTTCACACATGTATTATACAAGACTTCATTTCACACATACAGAAAGACTTCATTTCACACATACAGAAAGAGTTTTAATCAAATTATGATAACAGTATGATAATTATGATAACAGTAGAAATTGCTTAGAAAGATTTTATTCTTTTTTCCATATACAGTACAACTGTTATTTTGATTTTCTCTTTCCTATATTTTCTTTAATTAAAGCAAGTACTGTTCTGTTACAAAACAACTAATAAACATGTTATTATTTTAACAGGTGAACCATATTTTACATCAACTTGGGAAAAGCCAACTTGAATTCCATGGAAATATATAATCATGTCATCAATTAGATAGTAAACAATGATTAAGAATTAGATGGCCTCAAGATTATATTTCACATTGACCAACATGAAAATTTTTAAATGGGAATGAGTTGATGGCATTATAGTTTTCTAATGTTCATCAAGGTGAAGAAACTCACTATACCTTTCCCTGGTACAGAGCCATGGTAGTAATCTTAGAATATTTTCATGATGCCTCTGTTCAGTAGTTCTTTAACCAGTCTAGTATTATGACTGTATTATTTTAAATAGCCTTGTTTGACTTTTGTATTTTGTTTCTTTAATAATACAATCATTTACAATGGTGAAAATTACAGTTTAATATTTGTATTTCTAATGATATTACTT
>CACRXK020001797.1:12577-49636 GCA_902702795.2 Paramuricea clavata
CTAAACTGTTCTTCCTAGAGGTCCAGTAAGGATCATCTCTTATTGATTCAGTGTTACTACAGGAGGAAACCTAAACTAAACTAACTTTATTTATACTTGATAGCTCTATCAGTTCTAAACTGTTCTTCCTAGAGGTCCAGTAAGGATCATCTCTTATTGATCCAGTGTTACTACAGGAGGAAACCTAAACTAAACTATCTTTATTTATACTGGATAGCTCTATCAGTTCTAAACTGTTCTTCCTAGAGGTCCAGTAAGGATCATCTCTTATTGATCCAGTGTTACTACAGGAGGAAACCTAAACTAAACTAACTTTATTTATACTGGATAGTTCTATCAGTTCTAAACTGTTCTTCCTAGAGGTCCAGTAAGGATCATCTCTTATTGATCCAGTGTTACTACAGGAGGAAACCTAAAATAAACTAACTTTATTTATACTGGATAGCTCTATCAATTCTAAACTCTTATTTTCCACTGTTACTAACTTACAGGAGGTGAACACTGGGCCAATTGAAAAGATGACTCTTTCGACCTGAATTACACTTTTCTCTCCAGAATTGATAGAAAAATCCAATATAAAGAAAGTTTCCTCCTGTACTCTGTAGTAACACTGCATCAATAAGAGATGATCCTTACTAGACCTCTATTAGAGCTATCCAGTATAAATAAAGTTAGTTTAGTTTAGGTTTCCTCCTGTAGTAACACTTGATTAATAAGAGATGATCGTTACTGGACCTCTAGAAAGAACAGTTTAGAACTGATAGAACTATCCAGTATAAATAAAGTTAGTTTAGTTTAGGTTTCCTCCTGCAGTAACACTGGATCAATAAGAGATGATCCTTACTGGACCCCTAGGAAGAACAGTTTAGAACTAATATATCTCGCTATATCCAGTATAAACCTGTGGCCCAGCGATTCCGTTGCGGAGCTCTAACCAACTGAGCTACAGAAAGACAGTTGTCGAGCTCTAACCAACCGAGCTACAGAGAGACCGTTGTCTAGCTCTAACCAACCGAGCTACAGAGAGACAGTTGTCGAGCTCTAACCAACTGAGTTACAGAGAGACAGTTGTCGAGCTGTAACCAACCGAGCTACAGAGAGACAGTTGTCGAGCTCTAACCAACTGAGCTACAGAGAGACAGTTGTCGAGCTCTAACCAACTGAGCTACTGAGAGACAGTTGTCGAGCTCTAACCACAAGCTCGACTGAGCAGTGAAGATTTTGGAACAGCTAGAGCAAATCTGCATTTAAAATTTATCTATGGTCATGTTCCAGTGATAATCATTGGTTATTCATTTCTAGGTCTGGATGTCGTCCAACAATACGGGGGCATGTGACTCGGCCATAAAGAATGTCATGGCGGGGGTGGGGACGCCCTGTGTCGTCGTACAATCACTGTATTATCTGAGAATTGAAAGGGTCAGGTATGTCTGAGGCGTAGTCTTGGGAACACGACAAATATAGATCAGTAGTTTACATCTGTAATTGTTTGTTTTGCGGGCGGAAAACATCGCGTTTGTTGACTTTGGAAAGCTGTGGACCAGCGGATCTCCGATCTTCATCATTGATACAGCTATATCCAGTATAAATATTAATAAAGTTAGTTTATTTTTTATTTCCTCCTGTAGTAAGACTGGATCAATAAGAGATCATCTTTACTTGACCTCTAGCCCAGGAAGAACAGCTTAAAACTGATAGAGCTATCTAGTATAAATAAAGTTAGTTTAGTTTAGGTTTTCTCTTGTAGTAACACTGGATCAATAAGAGATCATCCTTACTTGACCTCTAGCCCAGGAAGAACAGCTCAAAACTGATAGAGCTTTATCCAGTATAAATAAAGTTAGTTTAGTTCACGTTTTCTCCTGTAGTAACACTAGCTGGATCAATAAGTGATGATCCTTACTTGACCTCTAGCCTAGGAAGAACAGCTTAGAACTGATAGAACTATCTAGTACAAATATAGTTAGTTTAGTTTAGGTTTCCTCGTGTAGTAACACTGGATCAATAAGAGATGACTCTTACTGGACCTCTAGGAAGAACAGTTTAGCACTGATAGAACTATCCAGTACAAATATAGTTAGTTTAGTTTAGGTTTCCTCCTGTAGTAACACTGGATCAACAAGAGATGATCCTTACTGGACCTTTAGGAAGACCAGTTTAGAACTGATAGAGCTATCCAGTATAAATAAAGTTAGTTTAGGTTAGGTTTCCTCCTGTAGTAACATTGGATGAATAAAAGATTAATCTTACTGGAACTCTTTAACGAAAACAGTTTGGGAAAGTGAGTCATATTTTCAAAGCATTCACAATATCATGACAATGCAGGGACGGGCTAGCCGCGTCACGAAAATCAAGTAGATTAAAGCTTACCGACATCACTCATTAACACATTGTCAGCAAATCTCAGTGCTTATAAGATTGTGCGTCAAAACTGAGAACTCCGCTAAGATCTGGTTATTGCCAAGGTTAAATTGATTGGGGAAATAGTATTGGAACTAACTTAATTAACTACAAGCACATGTAAGAGGAAACCTAAACTAAACTAACTTTATTTATACTGGATAGTTCTATCAGTTCTAAACTGTTCTCCCTAGTCCCTAGAGGTCCAGTAAGGATCATCTTTTATTAATCCAGTATTACTACAGGAGGAAACCTAAACTAAACTAACTTTATTTATTCTGGACAGCTCTATCAGTTCTAAACTGTTCTTCCTAGACGTCCAGTAAGGATCATCTCTTATCGAAACAGTGTTACTACAGGCGGAATCCTAAACTAAACTAACTTTATTTATATACTGGATAGCTTTATCAGTTCTAAACTGTTCTTCCTAGAGGTCCAGTAAGGATCATCTCTTATTGATCCAGTGTTACTTCAGGAGGAAACCTAAACTAAACTATCTTTATTTATACTGGATAGCTCTATCAGTTCTAAACTGTTCTTCCTATAGGTCCAGTAAGGATCATCTCTTATTGATCCAGTGTTACTACAGGAGGAAACCTAAACTAAACTAACTTTATTTATACTGGATAGTTCTATCAGTTCTAAACTGTTCTTCCTAGAGATCCAGTAAGGATCATCTCTTATCGAAACAGTGTTACTACAGGAGGAATCCTAAACTAAACTAACTTTATTTATATACTGGATAGCTTTATCAGTTCTAAACTGTTCTTCCTAGAGGTCCAGTAAGGATCATCTCTTATTGATCCAGTGTTACTACAGGAGGAAACCTAAACTAAACTAACTTTATTTATACTGGATAGCTCTATCAGTTATAAACTGTTCTTCCTGGAGGTCCAGTATAAAGATAATTCTACAACAAGACCGTATACATATGTTTGTATATTGTTCTTTTCGAGACAAATAAGAAATGCAGAACATCAAAGAAGAGTACACGGTTATTCCATAACGCACGCACGTAATGTAGGGCGTCACTGCAACGGATTAATAGAACTCCAGGATCGATAGGGTCCAAGCTGGCGGAGTTGGAGCCATGCGTGATGGATAATTGTTCGCGTTAGCCGTTACATTGTGCGAGTCGCACATGATCTAAAAAAAATTCCATCAATACAACAAAGGTTCACTGGAATACATATCGTAAGTATGTTATTAATTAAACATGCCTTTCCATTTTACAATGTTCTGTGGATGTTCAATCAGTGTTACTATACAGGAGGAAACCTAAACTAAACTAACTTTATTTATACTGGATAGCTCTATCAGTTCTAAATTGTTCTTCCTGGAGGTCCAGTAAGGATCATCTTTTGTTGATCCAGTGTTACTACAGGAGAAGACCTAAACTAAACTAACTTTATTTATACTATATATTTAGCTCTATCAGTTCTAAATTGTTCTTCCTGGAGGTCCAGTAAGGATCATCTTTTGTTGATCCAGTGTTACTACAGGAGAAGACCTAAACTAAACTAACTTTATTTATAATGGATACTTCGATCAGTTCTAAACTGTTCTTTCTAGAGGTCCAGTAAGGATCATCTCTTATTGATCAAGTGTTCCTACAGGAGAAAACCTAAACTAAACTAACTTTATTTATACTGGATAGCTCGATCAGTTCTAAACTGTTCTTCCTATAGAGGTCCAGTAAGGATCATCTCTTATTAATCCAGTGTTACTACAGGAGAAAACCTAAACTAAACTAACTTTATTTATACTGTATGGATAGCTCTATCAGTTCTAAACAGTTCTCCCTAGAGGTCCAGTATAAAGGATCATTTCTTATTGATCCAGTGTTACTACAGGAGGAAACCTAAACTAAACTAACTTTATTTACACTGGATAGTTCTATCAGTTCTAAACTGTTCTTCCTAGAGATCCAGTAAGGATCATCTCTTATTGATCCAGTGTTACTACAGGAGGAAACCTAAACTAAACGAACTTTATTTACACTGGATAGCTCTATCATTCTAAACTGTTAACGTTCTTCCTAGAGATCCGGTAAGGATCATCTCTTATTGATCCAGTGGTGTTACTACAGGAGGAAACCTAAACTAAACTAACTTTATTTACAGTGGATAGTTCTATCAGTTCTAAACTGTTCTTCCTAGAGATCCAGTAAGGATCATCTCTTATTGATCCAGTGTTACTACAGGAGGAAACCTAAACTAAACTAACTTTATTTACACTGGATAGCTCGATCAGTTCTAAACTGTTCTTCCTAGAGGTCCATTGGGGATCAGCACCCCCCTCCCGCGCCCCCTATTTGTCCAGTGGTTTCTTGGCGGAAACTTTTATTGACCTTGAGCAAACTGCGGTGTATGATCGAGTCAAACTGGAAGTCACCGAAACTTCGAAACAAAAATTTTCTAAATGTTTCGACACCCACATGCTCGTATTGTCTAAACTTGCATTTAATTGCATTTCTAAACGTGCTAATTGTAGCAGACAACGGAAAACTATAATTTCCTACTCAAATAAAATACTCAAGTGTAGCACAAATTGGAATTCGTAAGCGGATAATTGACCATTATCTAATCCACTTTGCTAAGCCATATTAGGAGCGGAAATTTTATACACCACTTCTGCGTGTCGGCAATGAAGTGAGTTGTTTTTCCAACTCGTGTAAACTAAACTAACTTTATTTATGTTCTAAACTGTTCTTCCTGGAGGTCGGGTAAGGATCATCTCTTATTGATCCAGTGTTACTACAGGAGGAAACCTAAACTAAACTAACTTTATTTATACTGGATAGCTCTATCAGTTCTAAACTGTTCTTCCTAGAGGTCCAGTAACGATCATCTCTTATTGATCCAGTGTTACTACAGGAGGTAACCTAAACTAAACTGACTTTATTTATACTGGATAGCTCTATCAGTTCACAAGCTGTCCTTCCTAAAGGTCCAGTAACGATCATCTCTTATTTGATCCAGTGTTACTACAGGAGGAAACCTAAACTAACTTTATTTATACCAGTTCTAAACTGGTCTCCTATCTCTTATGGATCAATGAGAGATGATCCTTAAGGCGCCTCTTGAATGAGCAGTTTAGAACTAATAGAGCTATCCAGATTAGTTTAGGTTTCCTCCTGTAGTAACACTGGATCAATAAGAGAGTGATTCTTACTGGACCTCTAGGGAGAACAGTTCAGAACCTGATAGAACTATCCAGTATTAATAAAATTACGTTTCGGTTTCCTCCTGTAGTAACACTGAATCAATAAGGGGAGGACATCAATAAAATTAGCTTAGGACACAATTAAATATATTCTAAATCGTATCAGGAATGTTAATTAGCGTTATCTACAAATGCTTTTCAATATCAAAACAATCAAGCAGGGCTAACATATATACCACCAAACATTTCCTTGCCAATACTGATATTTCACATTCCACTATCCTGGTCTTGTTGACACTGCGCCCTGAGATAATCGGATTTTAAAAGCGGCTAAAATCGTGCGCATTTTGTTACGCGGCCTATATATATATTACTTAGCATGGTCGACCGGAAACGCATAAATACACTTGGTGGTTAGCTCGGCTGGTGACTGTGCTTGTTATCAAAGCTGTCTGCATGAGGTCTGAAGAGGCAGTCAGGTCAAAATAATTCAGTTGTCTAGAAAGGCGAAACACATTCAGAGCGCCGTGTGTCAGAAACTAAAGAATTCCATCCTGTTTTAAGGAATCAACTTCTAAACATCCTTCATCATGGGTCCGAGGTGTGTGGCATCCTCATTAACACAATTCGTATTCTGTGTTCTTCTATTAAAATCGTTTCAATTTGGAGAGATTGTAGCTGACAGTCAAGCAACGAATATCAAGCGTAAGTTTCAGTATTATAAATATGTAATTTTGTGATCGATTGAAATATACGACAGTACTAAGTTAGCGATGTACAGAAGAACTGTCAAGTTCTTTAAATTAAATCTGTTTTATTTTGTGACAGTAGAATCGATGGATTAAAATTCCCCTATAAATATAATAAAGCCGCATTTTTTAAAAGCCGAAGCAGTTCAAGCCAGCGCTAACTTATCCGAGAGCCGCGAACTTGATTATTCTTACTTTTGCACTCGGGTGAAGTTTTAGGGAAAATTTTTTATCCGTGTGTGTTTAAATTAAAATGTTTTTGCCTTGCGCGCTAACTAGTGTTAACTTGGTCTGGTGGGTTTGTTTATATATAATATTTGGATTCGCCGTTTGACTCTATACTGATCTGGGTGACTTTCATACACCAGCCTAGGTTGAGAGCGATTTGGATCAGGGCTATCGCCATACGAGAAATGACGCGCTCGCGAAAGAGTACCAAGTACGTCCGGTTTATTTTAGCCACACATGAATTCGTACAATTTATAGCCGCGCATGAATTCCTGGCGCTTCGATTTCACGCGTCGCCGATGTCAAAATCTTGCAAATTTAACTACGATTCGGAAATTTCTAGTCCTAGGCGAACGAAGGCTTCGTTTGCGTCGCGCGTTTCGCCAATGATAACTTCACAGTATATATATGATAGGGTTTGTTTATATATAATATTATGCTACACAGTCAGCGTCGAATCGCTGTAAGGCGACCTGACAGAGTACCCATCTGTCTAGCTCATTAAAATGTAGTTTAGTTTAAACAAATGAGATTTTAATACCTACGTTTTATTAAACATATTGCACGGTGCGCTTAAAGTTAAATCACCTTAATTTCTAGCGCGATTTTGTGAGAATCGATTGTAAGCCTGACTAGGTGCCGTGCGAATTTCTATTTTTCACATCCTAGTGTGAATTCGAAAACGCGCAAAGCTTTACCGCTATTTCTGTTTGTTTGTTTTATATTAGCGGTTATTTGGTTTGGGTTTATGGATGATATATATGCCATGTAAGTTGATAAGTTGTGAGAAATATCTCGTGCGCGCGGATAAATGTGGATATAAGCCAAATTACACTACAAGGCAACTTTTGCCTGAAACTGTCGCATGTAAAGTGTAAACCGCTTACAATTTGAGTTGTACTGTATAAATCAAGCACACAGCTCGCTTTAACGTAATACATTGTCATTTGCGAGTTGTGGGCTTGATTTACACAATACAGCTCAAGTTGTAAGCAAGTTACATTCGACAGTTTTAGACAAAAGTTATGTAGCGATAGTCTGCCTTAAATCAGCTTTATGGGTTTTGCCAGTCGCTCTTTTGATAGATTGACAGCCTGGTCGAGTTTAAATCAGTCTTGAGTTAAAAAATCAACAGTGTTAGGGTTTTTTACAATGAATACATAGCCATTATACATCTGTTTGTATTGATGTAATTCATGGTACATGTAATTTAATGTTACGGTACAAATATACTGGGTGGTATATTGTACCATGTCGCTGACATGTCTGTTGAAATCGCGCGTCTGTTTATTGCGGACTTTGTATTTTGTCTTTGGGATAGTGCTTTTAACGCGACAGTATTTGAAGTTAACATTTAAATTGTTTGAAAACGTCACGTTTGTCGTAACAAATTGAGCACGGTTTCTAAACGGGAACGAGATAAAAACGGAGCGCTTGACGGCTTCGTGTCAACACAAACGCCGTTACTTTTTTGCACCGCTTTTGCAAACCAAGCATCTCAGGTTTCGAAACAGTAAACTCGAATGCTTTTCGTTGAAATTTCTTTGCTCTATTTGAAATATTTTGGGTTTACATGAGTGCTAATTTAATTTGTAAACAAACTATAACGCCGCAATGAGAACACACGTAATTCTGCCTCCATTTAATATTTCGCTCGTAATCTAAAGCCACTAAAGTACTTTGGTATGTTATTCTGTCTAACGCCAGACGATTTTACTTGCTGATGGGAAAATTATCTGACGGGAAAAGTTATTTAGTATTTAGAAATGATCTTCGATCATAAATGTGCGATGTGACTGTTGTATTTTTACTCCATTGTCGATTTTACTCAAATGTCAATATAAAATTCTTAATTCTTTAAAATCTTATGTGATAACTCAATTAGCGAACTCGTATATTAGGCATGTATTAAAGCGTATAAAGCGCTGCGGAAATCATAAAATTTAACCATCAAATCACGAAACAGTATAAGAATCGTTTAAATAAGACTTGCTTTTATCATGTTATTATTGTATTGTTGATGGCTTCGCAACGATGTGTGAAAAATCCCATCGCTTTATTTACCGTGTTAATGGCTCTGCGTGTAATACAATGAGACGCCGAACTAAGTTTCTAAAAGCCTACTGACTACACACTGTGCAAGCATAATAGCTAAAGTGATAATGACTTGCGAAATGATTTGCTAAGCAAATATGCTTGGGAACTCTGTTTTTAAACGCCTATTTCCACTCATGTTCCGCACAAATGTTATTGGCCGGTGATGCAAACTTTCTATTGGTTAAATTAAGCGGTGGTCATCACGTTTGCCTTTTATAGTTTTAAGCTGGGAGCTTCAATCCTTGCTCAAGGTCTTGGAATAATTGAGGAGAAAGTAGCCTACTACCTTTACAAAACAAGGCCAAGGGTGGATTGACTACACAATTTCTGTAGTTCGCTATAACTACAGCTACTTCAAAAATATGTAGTCAGCTACAACTATATATATATATACTGCTACTTTTGAACAAAGGTATTTCGCTACGCTATATTTTTTAGTTTTACTGTATTTGGAGCATCTACTAACTCAGGCTGAAATGTAACCTATAACAAATCGACTTACGAGTAGCAACAGTAAACACAAAGCAATATTTTTGTAAGCACTACAGTGTTCAAGAGTGTATAAAATTGACTATTGAGTATTGATTTTAAGCGAACCATGTCTCAATATCATGCTATTCTATCAAGTTGCTAACAATTTTGAAAAGTAGCGAATAGCGATTCGCTGTTTGAAAAGTAGTCGACTACTTGGCTACTTTTAGGCAAAATGTAGTTCGCTATAACTACAGCTACTGTTTTAAAAAAGTAGTCAAAAACTACTGGCTACTTGAAAATTGTAGTTCGCTACAGTAGCGAACTACAACTACTTCGCTACTATCCACCCTTACTTGGCATTGACATCAGTATAAATGGTTAGATTTTCACGTCTTCTCGGATAAGGAAGCTAAAATCGTATAGGTATACCTCGGATCCCCTATCAATTGCCAATCGGGCAATAGTCTTTTGGGAAATCCGCTCACCAATGAGTGGCGAAATCGATAAACAATAAACAAGAATAGCACTGTCACTGCCCATTGAAGAGAAAATGTTATTTTGTCACTTCTGATAATTGCAGTTTGACGCGAGCATGCATCTGTGCACGATAGCGGATTGTTTTTGGCCTGTACTATAAAACTGTAAGAAGCTTAAGAGCTTTCGTCAAAACATTGCTAGAGTATGATGGATTAGCTTTTCGTTTACTGTCAAATAACCGTTTTGTTCCGACATTATTTACTGACCTTTCGAGGTCAATTCTGAAGAAATGTATATATAGGATTTGATCAAATTTGCACTCGCGATAATTTCCATCTACAAAAGTACCCTTCAACTATTATTCACGAAAATCTTGATATTTATACCCATTTCTTAACATGGCAGCACCCTAGTATTTATATATACATGAACTTGTGGTTAGAGCTTGACAAATGTCTCTCTACAGCTCAGTTGGCTAGAACTCGACGACTGTCTCTCTCTAGCTCAGTTGGTTAGAGCTCGACAACTGTCTCTCTGTAGCTCTGTTGGTTAGAGCTCGACAACTGTCTCTCTGTAGCTCAGTTGGTTAGAGCTCGACAACTGTCTCTCTGCAGCTCAGTTGGTTAGAGCTCGACAACTGTCTCTCTGTAGCTCAGTTGGTTAGAGCTCGACAACTGTCTCTCTGTAGCTCAGTTGGTTAGAGCTCGACAACTGTCTCTCTGTAGCTCAGTTGGTTAGAGCTCGACAGCTGTCTCTCTGTAGCTCAGTTGGTTAGAGCTCGACAGCTGTCTCTCTGTAGCTCAGTTGGTTAGAGCTCGACAACTGTCTTCTGTAGCTCAGTTGGTTAGAGCTCGACAGCTGTCTTCTGTAGCTCAGTTGGTTAGAGCTCGACAGCTGTCTCTCTGTAGCTCAGTTGGTTAGAGCTCGACAACTGTTTCTCTGTAGCTCAGTTGGTTAGAGCTCGACAACTGTCTCTCTGTAGCTCAGTTGGTTAGAGCTCGACAACTGTCTCTCTGTAGCTCAGTTGGTTAGAGCTCGACAACTGTCTCTCTGTAGCTCAGTTGGTTAGAACTCGACGACTGTCTCTCTGTTGCTCAGTTGGTTAGAGCTAGACAACTGTGTCTCTGTAGCTGAGTTTGTTAGAGCTCGACAACTGTCTCCCTGTAGCTCAGTTGGTTAGAACTCGACAACTGTCTCTCTGTAGCTCAGTTGGTTAGAGCTCGACAACTGTCTCTCTGTAGCTCAGTTGGTTAGAGCTGGACAACTGTCTCTCTGTAGCTCAGTTGGTTAGAGCTGGACAACTGTCTCTCTGTAGCTCAGTTGGTTAGAGCTCGACAACCGTCTCTCTGTAGCTCAGTTGGTTAGAGCTAGACAACTGTCTCTCTGTAGCTCAGTTGGTTAGAGCTAGACAACTGTCTCTCTGTAGCTCAGTTGGTTAGAACTCGACAACTGTCTCTCTGTAGCTCAGTTGGTTAGAGCTTGACAACTGTCTCTCTGTAGCTCAGTTGGTTAGAGCTGGACAACTGTCTCTCTGTAGCTCAGTTGGTTAGAGCTCGACAACTGTCCTCTGTAGCTCAGTTGGTTAGAGCTCGACAACTGTCTCTCTGTAGCTCAGTTGGTTAGAGCTCGACAACTGTCTCTCTGTAGCTCAGTTGGTTAGAGCTCGACAACTGTCTCTCTATAGCTCAGTTGGTTAGAGCTCGACAACTGTCTCTCTGTAGCTCAGTTGGTTAGAGCTCGACAACTGTCTCTCTGTAGCTCAGTTGGTTAGAGCTCGACAACTGTCTCTCTGTAGCTCAGTTGGTTAGAGCTCGGCAACTGTCTCTCTGTAGCTCAGTTGGTTAGAGCTCGACAGCTGTCTCTCTGTAGCTCAGTTGGTTAGAGCTCGACAGCTGTCTCTCCGTAGCTCAGTTGGTTAGAGCTCGACAACTGTCTCTCTGTAGCTCAGTTGGTTAGAGCTCGACAACTGTCTCTCTGAGCTCAGTTGGTTAGAGCTCGACAACGGTCTCTCTGTAGCTCAGTTGGTTAGAGCTCGACAACTGTCTCTCTGTAGCTCAGTTGGTTAGAGCTCGACAACTGTCCTCTGTAGCTCAGTTGGTTAGAGTGCTGCACCGGAATCGCAGGACCGCAGGTTTGATTCCTGCCAGAGGTCTTATAGTTGCATTTTTCGCAGCTGTTCCTGGGCAATCACTGAGCCATGTATGTATAATCTAGAGAGAGCTATGGCAATCACTGAGCCATGTATGTATAATCTAGAGAGAGCTATGGCAATCACTGAGCCATGTATGTATAATCTGGAGAGAGTTCTCTAGTGGTAAAAACACACACAGTAACTAGCGAATAAATCCTGAGATTTCACACCAAATACAATTGATGATTCCCCTTATTACGTTTTCGTAGCGCTTTGCATTGTGGTTATAGTGGTTTCACTGATAAAGATAGCGGCCTCGAATGAAAATATTGAATGTTTTCGCGAATATTTTGCTGTTGGCTATCGCGCACCTGACCCTAGCTTTTTTTGAAAGTTCTTGCACGGGTCAGGAAAAAAGATAAGCCATCTTGAATACCAGTGATATACCACTACAAACACAATGCAAAGCGCTACGAAAACGTAATAAGGGGAATCATCAATTTAATGGCAGTGGCGACTGGGATCTACCTTCACAAAATATATTCTTCCATTGATTTGTAGAGTTTTATTCATAGAAACGCCATAACCATTTGTGCAGTGATAAATAGGATTTGTGCAGTTATATAAAGGCAGGTTTATACTTGCAATTTTTGCTGCGTTTTCTTAATTCTAGTGTGATTTTCTTCTGATGGATGTGAATGAGTAGATGAGTTATGAATGTTCTGAGTATATGAACCCTAATCTGAACATTCATAACTCATTCAATCGTTCACATCCAATCAAAAGAAGAAAATCGCACCTAAAATCCCAGCAAAAATTGCAAGTGTAAACGGGCTTTAACAACAAAGTTCACAAGATTATCTTCTGAGTGGAGGATAAAGGACGAAACCGGTCCTGTCCACTCCATTAAGGCTATGTAGAAAGGGTCAATTTTAAAGGAACTGTTATCTATGTCGCAAATTGCGTTGCAATTTTGACCCTTTCTACACAGCCTTAATGAAGTGGACCGGACCGGTTTCGTCCTTTATCCTCCACTCAGAAGATAATCTTGTGAACTTTGTTGTTAAGACTCGTTTACACTTGCAATTTTTGCTGGGATTTTAGGTGTGATTTTCTTCTTTTGATTGGATATGAACGATTGAATATCTAAAAATCTTGACCTGTGGTTTACGGTACAGGTGGTTTAATAGCCTTGACAGGTGGTTTAATAGCCAAGTACAAGAAGTTATCAAACTAGCATCTTTTCAAATTCTTTTACGTCCTACATTTAGTGTCGGCATTCGTTAAGATATCAAGGTCTGACCGTCCAAATTTCTTTACCTTACATGCTGATCAAATCATAAATTCTGTCTCGATTAAATAATTTTCAACCAAACTAAAGTGTCTACTTATTTAAACTGATTATATTGTATTTACTGTATTATTTGAGTGTGTTTGTAATTTAATACAGGGTCGGATCTACCGTGGGGGTGCTCACCAACCTAGTGGTGTCTGGCATTCCCCTGGAGAAGTCCAGCGCCATCCTAAAAAATCATCTGCCTGACCATACATTTTCTGCTTTTCGAATATAGCAATTAGCGGGACTTGTACTGTTAATTAACGCGTATCGATTTCTTGAAATGATTTAATTGATTTGTGAGCTCACGAGAAAATACTCAGAATGCTTTAGTTAAATATCATGGTTAAATATGTAAACATATCGAGGTTGTTATGCAGCCATATTTTCAAAGATACTGTACTTTAACAAGTACATGTACTGTGCTACAGCAACTGTCCAGTCACGCACATGTGATACAAAGCAGATATAAACTTTATAAACAAAAGATAATGTGAAACGCAACAGAACGGCGAACATGCAGATTCGGCCATCTCAAATAAGTTGCAGACTACAGAGGAGAGTGGTCAGTAATGCTCCCTCATGCTCCACGCCATTGAAAACCTGCACTTCTCCTTGCAGATGAGGCTAGATCCGGCCTTGATTTAATAGTGATAACAACAGCGTGATGCCATATATGCTTATTTTATTTTTTTGTGTAAATAAGCTGCATATGTTTGGAGGAAATCCACACTGTGGTTTTATAACCCGCGTAGTTTTTTGTGGTGAATTTATTAAATTCGGATTTTCCATATCGGGAAAGTATGCAGGAAGGCCTTTCACAGTCTGTACAATATTTGACAAATACGGAAATTTCTTTCAGAGGAAACAACCAAGACCTTGATACAGTACATGCATTTGTAACATTGCATGCATGTTGTTTATCCCATCAAACCTCATGAAAAATATAATCTAGTTCCAGACTCTGGCGCGTGCAAATTCAATATGGCGGCCAATGTGAAATTTTAGGATTTTAATATCCCTATGATTTAGCTACTAGTGAAACAGTAAAACGATAAAATGAACTGATTAGAGCGAAAAGAGTCATCTGCGAATGAGTCTAGCGTAATATATTTATTTTAGTTGCCGTAGAATGTTTCTTAAGCGGTCCTCCATCCCCGATCATTAGGGATTACAGTTTAATTACGCAGCCGTACAGTATATGACATGTTCATGCAGGAAAGTTTGTGATCAAACGTCGATAGTTGATGAGAGTTGGCAGTCACGCATTGTTACAGGGGACATTTGAAGATCTAGATTAACAAAATAAAGGTTTGATGAGCGTTCGAACTATGTTTTAACTTAAATAGAATACATGATAGTGTTGGGCAGTGGCGTGCTGGGTACTATTTTTCTGGGGGGGGGGGCAGTGGGCTGTCAACAAATATGCGCCCCTATAATGTTTCGCTTGATAAACGAGGGCCGAAGGCACGAGCCGAGCGCCGCAGGTGCGAGGTTTGTCTAGGGGGGTCGGCGGGCATGCCCCCCAGGAAAATTTGTGAATTTAAAGTCTCTGAAATGCCATTTCCTGGACTTTGGGGGGAAGATTTGACAGAAATCTGATGGTCAGGAAACGGCATTATAACGTGTCGAAATTTGCAATTTGGTTTCAATTTAGTAGTAGTAGTAGTACTTATATTATGCAATGCTAACAACTTCCAGCGATTAATCTAATCCCAATTCTATTCTCTACTGATCTAGTGATCTGAATACAATTACAACATACAGCTCTTTTATACAATAACACACGGACCCCACGCATATGCATTTTAAGGTTTCCCTCCCTGGCTGCCAAAAGGGCGCGTTTCAGCATTATTTCATTACTCACATTACTCATGATGTTTCTAGCGCAAACAATTAAATTGCGTACACAACTTTACATTATCATAACTTAAACTATCTAATTTGCGCCGCTCTTGTGATTCGTGAAGCATAATAAAGGGCATAATACCAGCAAAAAAGGGCATAATTCCCGTGATCGCTTCGAAACCTGACCAATATTTCGGTGATTAGACATTGCGTGTGATCACAGTTCATGTTTCTATATGAACGATTTCGTGTGAGTCGTGAGGTAGCAAATTAGCAAATACGGTTAGACAAAATAGTCTGTATAATTTAATATGTCACTTTGTCGCCTATGCGCTTAGTCTGTTTTATAAGCCTATAAACACATCTTTTCTCGGTGGAAGTAAATATATTTTTTCGAATGCGTTTTTTCCCACCCACTTTCAAAACTCGGCGCGGAATCGGCGCCCCCTTTTCATTTTTGCGCCCTGCAAGAATTGCCAGCTGTGGAACAGCTCAGCAATGTCACGTGACTGCAAACTCTCATGCACTCGCATCCTCGCTTGATCACGGCTTTGTATTGTCATGTTACAAAGCAAATTGTCTGAAATTAGTCCATTACTAGTAATCTTCATAACATCAACGATATATTTTCACATTAAGGCGAGAAGTAAGCTGCAACGTCGTTATTAATAATCGATTGCAAAGTCACTCGCAAGTCGCAAGTTTAAATTTACCAAATGGTCATAACAAAAGTTCGCTATTTACTCACTAAAATATCACAGCTAGTTATAAACCCACCTTTTAAGGTTCCTCTACATATTTCTGCTTTTCTTGGTGAAATAAATGGCAATGACAGAGTATTGAAGAGTTGAACGTTGAGATTTTGTTAATAAAACATTTCAACAAAGGCAGCTTTTCCATTAAACGCCACACAGCAAACACGGAAGGAGCGACCTTTTCTTCCCGGAAATTTGATCCTGTGTTCATGACATCACAGTTCCGTAATGAACTATATATATTATTTTGCAATACCATATTAAGATGTGTAGTTGTGAGGGTTTGTGATACACCACTGTCGCTCGTATTTTTTGTGTGTGTTGGTGTTATGTACTCAGGTGAATATGATGTTTGTGATGTTACTCTGAGTGTATCCACACCAACACGCATAAAAAGTATCATGTCTTCAGCTCCGAAACATCGCCAACTCGAACTGACTTGACCTCGTATAGCTCAGTTGGTAGAGCATTGGACTAGTATCCCGAAGGTCACGGGTTTGATTCCCACCATGGTCAGGCAACGTCACAAACATCACTGTCGTTTATGTTGTACTATAAAAGCAGCCCATAAAAATGTATCAGAACTGGGTGGAAAATGCTCCATCATATGTTTAATTATATGAAAGCCAGTGATGGAACCCAGTAAGCGAAACAGCCCAGCAAGTATGCGGGATGAATTTCTCTTGTGTATATATCATTGGTCTATATGAGAAAATTTCATTCCACTTCCCGGGACGACTTTGTATTGTTTGACAGCTTTTAAAATAGCTAGCCATAGAAGTTATGTATATAAAGCATTACATATGAAATATATAGCTCAGTTGTCCAATTCCAGCCCTTTTTCTAACATACAGTATCGCTAATCAAGTTATCAGTTTATAAAACTACGGTATTATTCTTCAAATCGAAGTCAAAATACGAAATTTTGGCACACTTCTTGCAGACCGCGCAGACAAAAACAATAGAAAGGGACTGAACTTAACGTCCAATAACTCCATCTTGGGCTTCATATTTGTGGAGCTCAGTGGTATAGTGTTACCCTCAAATAAAGAAAACTGGACTATTTATGAAGACGTAAAACCGATTGGGGACATCAGGAAGAGGGGCACAAAGCCCCCATAGACAATTTGTGTTGTCCGACACTACTGGTTTTTCAATCGATTTTTCTGCAAAAACAGTTAGCCAAACATCGTTTACATCGCGTCTTTATCAGTTATGAGATGAAATGAGATATTTACCTGTATTGAACAAATTTATTACGTCCATCTACTGGTATACGGTAACATTCATGCACGCAACATGTGCCATCGGCACCGAAACTCTCCCGCGATTTCTTGCAACTAATTCACTGGCGATTTCCTCGTTGAATGCGATTAAAAAATAGGCTTTGGTGTGGCCATCAACGTGAGAGTCAAGAGTGACGGGGGTCAGGAGGGGGGGGGGCGTGTTCAGCAATTTGTCCCGGGGCCCGTGGTTCTCTCTCGCCGGCCTTGACTTAATTGTATCACTACACTGTAAATTTCAAGAAGATGAATCAACTGCAAGTCGAGTTCATGGCTAGTTTTCTTCGGAACACGATGTGTTTCCTTTCTTTGAGCATGTCCCTGTCAATTATACTTGGTCGGTTTTAACCATGATTCGAGTCCCACACGTTTAGCCACATCAATGGCGGAAAGCCCAGACGAATCTTTTAGATAAATGTTTGCGTTGTGCTGCGTAAGGATTTGAACAACACGTTTTCCGACACTCCGCAGTTACTACGTTCCCAAAAAGTTTAGAGAGCTACATGTAAGATACATTCTAAAAACATTGTGGTTAAAATTTCTGGTTAAACACCCGGGTTAATCTGTGCAAATAACCATATTTGGATTCACTTAATATTCCTGGGTAATTTTCCTGATTATTTTTTTCTATTGCCAAGTTAATTTGACCACGACTTCCTGGTTCTGATTATTATTTCTTGCGATCACCGGTTTCAATTATAGCATTTCTAAATTCGTTAAGAAATACGGGAGGAGGAGATCTTATGGCATCTCTAGTGTAGTCTAGGGTAGTTTCCCAGACAATTTTTGTAGTTTTGAAGCTCGGTGACCGCGTTTCCGACAACTTCTGGAGAGAATTCGCTGACGAATTGCGCCAAATTACTTGTGTATTCATGAATTAAACCCACAATTTGACTTGTATCATATTTCGTGTTGTTACTTTGATAAGGAAAAGGAAAAATCTTCGGTTTATTTGTATTACAAGGAGCCATTTTTAACTCAGTGTCAGTTTGTTAGAATTTCTATGTGGACTGTTTTATTAATTAAAATATTTTCTCACACAATAAATTGTTAGCAAATACAGACTTCTGAAGAAATTGCTTTTTGCCATTTTTTCAAAGTTTTCTTCCCAGTATAATCGTAACCTAATTGTAACACGTGCTCTTCACTTCCAAATGGAAATTTCTACCATATATAGCTTTTATAAATAGTTGTACTGATCATGCATATACAAGGCCAAAATAATTTAAAGTTTTGTCAAATAATTTACCAATTTATATAATGATCACCCACAAATGAACTCTGCAGCCACTAAATGTATGTATCTATTCTAAGCAAGATACATAAGTTATAGAAATAAATTATTATTTTAATTTTATCTTTTTTCCAAGATAAAAGTTTGAAATGAGCAAGGGTGGGTAGTAGCGAAGTACTTGTAGTTCGCTACTGTAGCGAACTACAATTTTCAAGTAGCCAGTAGTTTTTGACTACTTTTTTAAAACAGTAGCTGTAGTTATAGCGAACTACTTTTTGCCTAAAAGCAGCCAAGTAGTTGACCACTTTTCAAACAGCGAATCGCTATTCGCTACTTTTTAAAATTGTTAGCAACTTGATAGAATAACATGATGTTGAGACATGGTTTGCTTAAAATCAATACTCAATAGTCAATTTGCACTCTTGAACACTGTAGTGCTTACAAAATGTTGCTTTGTGTTTACTGTTGCTACTTGTGAGTCGATTTGTTATAGGTACATTTCAGCCTGAGTTAGTAGATGCTCTAAATACAGTAAAACTAAAAAATATAGCGTAGTGAAATAGCGAAATAGTTCGCTACATTTTTTAGCAGTAGCTGTAGTCAGTAGCGAACTACCTTTGTACAAAAGTAGCATATGCAGTAGTTGTAGCTGACTACATATTTTTGAAGTAGCTGTAGTTATAGCGAACTACAAAAATTTTGTAGTCAATCCACCCTTGGAAATGAGAGATTAAAGTTTCTGAAAAACTATAGTATAAATTACAGTATTATTTGAATTTATCACTACTGTGTGGTCAAATCGTAGTCTGGGAATCCCGCATGGGAAATGAAATCTGGGTTGGTAGACTACCAAATGCGTTCTTTCATTAGACCATCATAAATATACATCATGGTCTACAGAACAAACTTGCCTCCACAGTGCTAATATTTCAGTGTTTTTAACTTTAATGGACAAATAAACACATCACAAAATTTTGACAGTAACTGCTTTTAAAACCACAAATTTATGAATATGCAACTAGTGCTAGCTATATATTGTTACACTTCTCAAAATTTTAACAGTAACTGCTTTTAAAACTACATGAAATTTATGAATATACAAATGTCAAATGCTATATATTGTTACTTAATTGTATTGCCAGTTCAACGTCTGTATCTCGTGACCTGGGGCTGGTTCAACACATACTGTACGAAGGTCAAATAGCGCTATCCAGCGGATAGTGATTTTTCCAGGGTTTTAAAATTGTCCGTTGATTTGGTAGAACTCAGCTTGAACTCTAGTATTTGTAAATTAAACTTTTTTTATTCATTGTGAGGCCCACATCCGTAGTTTTACAGCTTTTCACGAATTTTTACAAGGGTTGAAAAATCACTGTCCGTGGTAGATAGCGCTACTGTATCTGGTCTTCGTGCAACCGTCCCTTGCCCTTGAATTAGGCTAGCTGTTCCTTGAAAATCTTAATAAGTGTTCAAATCTGCCTCTCAGAAGCAGAATTAAGTAAAATTTAGTGATGCACCGATATGGAAGTTCACCGATATTCCGATATTGAAGGACCAATATTTTGCCGATACCGATATTGTACGTCATTTCACAAAATTCAAAGATGACATCATGACAGTTCTACTTTAATACTTTTGAATTTAATTCAATTAATTTGTTTCTAAATACTGAAAATATCAAATGAAATGCTGCAAATGCATGCAACAAACTAGTATATTGTACTGTGTTTCCACTTTTAGATTTTGATTTTCAATTCTTTCAAGATGAAATGCTGCAAATGCATGCAACAAACTAGTATATTGTATTGTGTTTCCACTTTTAGATTTTGATTTTCAATACTTTCAGGTCAAAACTTTGATTTTTCGTAATTTTTAGATGTAAAGAATTCGTTTAACTAGTGTCCTTAGATATCGGTAATATCAACAACAAAATTACCGATACCGATATTTCTATTTTAGTACCGATAAGCCGATACCGATACACCGATATCGGTGCATCACTAGTAAAATTACTTATATGTTTGCTATTTACATACCACAACTGTCTTCATTACGACGATAAGTGTACGGTACAGCATGGATGGTATAGAAAGGGACTTGTCCAGATTGAAGCTGGCTTTAGTTTTCTTCGGAGCACGATCTCTTTCTTTTCCGCTTTAAGCATGTTCCTGTCAATGATGCTTCATCGGTTCTTAACCATGATTCGTGTCCCTCACGCTTAGCCATGTCAAAGGCGGAAAGCCCAGACGAATCTTTTAGATAAATGTCTGCATTGTGCTGAATAAGGAATTCAATAGCACGTTGTTTTAGAGCAAGGCTTTCTTCAGTGTCACATCTGGATTCATATGCATAATGAAGCGCAGTACGTCCATAAAAATCCTGTTGATTCACTTCAGCTCCGTGATCCAAGAGTAACGACACCATCTGTTCCAGCGCAGGTGCAGAATCCCTCCAAACACGATTTAGGTTCTTACACGTTAGCATTAGGGCAGTTACCCCCGGACCTCCTTTGTTGCTTGGGTTTGCTCCATGTTTTAAACACTTTTCTAGCATTCGTAGCTTTAAATGCGAGTGCCAGGCATACGTGAACTCCACATAAATCATCCCATCTCTCAGAAGGCGTTCAATTTCTGAATAAGAATAAAGCATAATTATATATACATGTATACGCCTATCTGCAGTATACTAAAAGTATATAATATACTGTACCTCGCAAAGAATACACATTAACACTATCAAAGAGGTGTCTGTATGAGCAAGGTGTCTCTATTAGACAAGTGTTCATATTAGAAAGGTATCCGTATTGGGAAGGTAGGCTACGTCCACACTATCAGACTAATCCGTTTTCGAATTCTTTCGTTTTTTATATTTCGAAAAAGCATACAAATATCTGCGTCCACGGTAGCGTTTTCGGATCGTTTTTTCCACACTAGCACTTAAAAAACGATAATTTTTTATTATTTTCGATCTTTATTCATTTTACGGTTATTCATGCAAAAATCTTACAAGAAGGCCAGGAACATTTTTACGGAGAAAGAGACAAATTCATCGAGGTTGGACCTAAAAACGTCGCCGGTAATAGACCTTCTATAGTGGCTTTACAATCTCAGAAAAAAATTAACTGATAAGCTAGGACATAGTGTACAGCATTATGTTGTCTTTGCAAGTTATGCATGCAGATTAATCATTATATCCAGTGCAAGGCTTAAGCAATTCATCTGAAATTCGGAAAAACAACACACTCATGCACTACACATGATTGTGTTCATGCCGCCCGCGTTTTTGAAAACCTTCGTTTTCGCCCGTCCACACTAATCCAATATATACGCCCGCGTTGTCTCCACGTAACTTTCAAAGCCGTTTTCGAAAAGCTCCGTTTTCATTGATGAAGGCATCCGTTTTCCATCGTATCAGTGTGGAAGATCGGCGAAAACGCGTGCAAAAGTATACGTTTTCAAACGAAAACGGATTAATGTGGACGGCGGTACATTGGAAAGGTGTCCGCATTATTACAAAGCGTTGATATTAAAGAGGTGCCCGTTTAGAAAGGCGTACGCAGCAGAGAATTATCTGGATCATGCATGGCTCGATTCTTCCTGTCCCCCCCCCCCGGGATTTATGTATTCTTTATTCCTAAACTGTCAATTCCCCACCCCTGGGCAAATAAAGAAAAGCCAATTCCCCTCCCATGGCCAATATTGGACACGAACACGTTATAAAAATTTCACGAATGTCGACATTTGAAAGGCATTCACTAAGCGATAGAGCGTGTTCACTAGGGCTATTAAAGGCCATGTTAGTACAGTGTTAGTACATTTTTTCTTCCAGTTTCCAACGCAATCTCTGATCTACAGCAATGTTTAAATATGGAAGAAAAAACAATTGCAGTGCAAGTGGGCTCATGTTTTGCATTTTTCTACGAGTCCCAAAGCCCCTCGCCTGTGAACATGTGTATTCCTAATCCCTACCCCCACGGGACACCTCCTGGACCACGTGCTCAACAAAATTCCGTCGGTGTACATTTGGGGGATGGTAACAGGAAGAATTGAACCATCCATTACAGAGATGTGCGTAATAAGCCGTATTCTGTGATTTGGTTTCAATTCTGTCTCCCCCCTCCCACCCCTTCGGGCGCAACTTTAAATCTACATGAATCTATAGATTTTTATATGCTGGTATGAATTAACTTGTTGTCACTCGTAAAAACCTGAAGTTTCTTTGTACTTTACGATGAAAGATCAATATTTTGTATTAACATTATTGCACCAATTCAAGTCTCTTATCACGCGGTTATATGCAGTAAATCGTCAATAATTAGCCTTTCTCACGATGACGAATATCCGCCATTTTTGGGTGGCATCTAATTCTCGTTAACCAAAGCAGACAATTAAAACAATGTGAAAAGCAATTTTTCAGAATAAGCTAACCATTTACAAAGCAAATTTAACATCGTTCGTCCAAAAATTAGAAGTCGCTGTTATGTGGACTTATCTCGCAGAGCGGTGGCGTGAGATATATTGCATGAGCTTTTGGGTTTATTGTTGAATTATATATGAAATTGCAAAGAGTAGATTGATAAAGATTCTTATATCGACATTTTGGGAATCTCGTTCGATACAACTAATAGTGAATGGTTTTTTAGATTGAATTTTCGAACCTAAATTTCTATACACTTTTTTAGACCTAACAACCAGGAGCAGTTGCAAAAAATGCAACTTTATGCTCTCTGGCAGGTTCGATTATATATATACATGAATCTGTGGTTAAGGCTTAGCAATTGGTCTCTGTAGCACAGCTCGTTAGAGCATTATACCGGAATCAAAGCCAAAGGGCCTATTACTTCCATTTTTCGCAGCTGCTCCCGGTTAGATCTAAAAAAAGTGTATAGAAAGATTTAGCGCCAACAAATTTAAACGTATGATAGCACTTAATGCTCATAGCACTTAATGCCCCACAGGAAAAAGTTAAGATTTCATGCATGAGCTAGTTTTTGAAAGAACTGCTGCCAATGGTCAGTTTGTGTTAAATAAAATACATCTGGGTCCTGAAGATCTATCGAATATCGTGCGCTCCTTGTTCGTTGTTGATAAAAAATTGAGCAACACAAGTTTAGAATCTGTAAAATTCTTGATTAAAGAATCTTTGCAATTTCATATTGAGATGAACCGCGTGATACCCCCCACCCCTCTCCCCCGCCTTCGAACTGGTACAATAACTGTGTATAACATGTAGTTTAAAAAAAAAAATATTGCTAATTTTAATAGAAAATGATGATGTTTGGTCGTAAAATACAAAGAAACTGCAGGTTTGCATGAATAAATTCGTGCCAGGCATATCAGAATCTATAAATTTATGTAATTTTAAAGTAGTGCCCGAAGGGAGGCGACAAACTTCGTTTTCTAAGCAGCAACTTTTTTGGTCACAGAACACAGCTATACGCAGGGCCGCCGAGAGGGGGGGAGGCAGGGGGGGCAAATTGCCCCGGGCCCCGAGGCTCTGGGGGCCCCTAGAAATTTAATGTTAGAAATTTAATGGGCCGCAGTAATTTTTTCGGGCGAAATATTTCTGTTTTCGGGCCAAAATGTTTGTGTTTAGGGGGCAATGAACCGAAATTTGGTATGGAAAATTGCGGAAAAGTCCAACGAAAGCAATTATAACGCACCTAAAAAGAAATTATTGTCCGAAACATTTTTTGTGGGAAAATGTTTTTGCAATAGGGGCCCCTAAAAATTTTTTTGGCCCGGGCCCCCGCCAAGTTCTCGGCGGCCCTGGCTATACGATGAGCTGTATTGTTTTCATATATAACAAACTAGGTTTTTTCCAAAGCTATTTTTAAGAATATGTTTAATCAACTTTATATTATACAAATAATGAATATGAGTGCAATGGTAAGAATATTTTCATGAGGTGAAAGATGGAATGTTCCATATAATATATAATATATATAATACCAAAATAGACTAATTGATTCGTATGAGAAGCATTTTGAGGGATGCGATTTATCGAAAACACAAAGAGTGCAATTGTACTATACGTTTTATTCCATTGCACTCGCAGAGAGTGCAATGGAACGTATTCCATTGCACTCTGGGGAAATGGAATTTTCTATTCAATATCACGTGACCATAAACAGCCAATTAAACGATCAGAATTCAATAAGGTATTATATAATAAAGAATAATTTTTTTTCACCATGCACACCTGCAGATTTACAAGAATATTTGTAATCAATACCTGAAAGAGGTTTCTGAATGATCTCCAATGTAAATTCCGACACTTTAGCTTCTTCTGGATAAAATGGCTTCTCTTTAAGGGACTCCAAAGTGATAACATTCTCTTCGCCTGACTTCAATTTTCTAAAATACTCTTGGACATCTTCGTTCCAGCAGATGGACGAGTCAAAGCCCTTGGTGTTCTCAAAGAATTGAGGAACACATACATCCGCCGTTAATCCATTTTTTACACAAAATTCAAATATCTTATCGTGAAAGAAAAAATCCACGAGGAACGAAAAGAATAACTGTGGCATTGATTCCTTTGGGACGAGCTGCAGTAGTTTGATGTCACAGTTCAAGTAAATGATGACCGTTAAACTAAAATTCCAGTATGTGCGGCTATCAAACAACTTGGCAGTAATTCTTGCATAACCCAACGAAAGAGCCCACTCAAGATGTTCAGCTTTTTCCTGTATGGTCATTTTATTCAAGACATCAGTTTCATCGAGAACTTTCATTGCCATATACTCGGAACAAATGAAACGATCCCAAACGTCACCACTATGGTGAAATGCGGCATGAAGAAGGTCGATTGCTTTAATACCTAATTCAGATATCAGAACATTCACGTTTGAACTCCCGCTCTCACTGGAATGAAAGAGATAACGCAAAGAAAAGAATTTGAGGTCTAGAAGAGCAGTAGGATATGGCAGTTTCGGACGAAAACATACATTTTCAAAAAAATCGCCGGGTGAAGGATACTTAACTTTAAGAGTTTTCAAGTTATAGTTTGCCATAATGGAGTGCCCGTTGAGTACATCGCAAAAGAAATCTGACTCTTCGTCTTGCAACCAATCTCTTACAGAACTATGGCTGAAATAATATGTACCAGAATCATCCTTTACTAAGTAGCCTGATAAAAGTTTGAGGACTTTATTGAGATCATGCATCTTAATTTCAGGCAGCAAACCACACTTCACAACCCCTGTAACACTTTCATCGCTCTCCTCATAAGCCTGCTGCATCTTCTGTAAGTGAATTATTACATCTTCATTAAAAATAGAAGGATGGGAAGTTACGAAATTTAACATATATTTTATTCATATCTCTTTACGTAAAAAAGCCTTAGCAGATTGAATAGCAAGCACAATCTGAAGCACAGGTGCAACTTTTTTCTCAAAGAATTCTATATCCGGAATGCGACGTTTGAAGTCCAAGCAGTAAATCTCAGATAACGAGGCAGGCAAACCAATTTCATTATGGCCATCAAAGATGTGTTCCATCACAAGTTTAGCATAAAGAAAGCAATTCTGACTAGCCTGAACTATTTTCTCTTGGCCTACTTGCTCGTCATTAGCAAAAAAAGAAGGAATACAGTTATATTCAGTTTGAAGTTTTCTGTACTTCATGGAGACAAATTGACGAATATCTTTGCTAGACAGAGACTCGAGACTAGTCTCTAAGTGGTCTAGTTTAGCAGAGGTGGATTTTAAAAAAAGGCCCGATAGAGCGGGAGCATTGTGTCTTGCAGTCAAAATGACGCGAAGCCACGAAGGAAGTGTTCCTGATAATCTGGCAAGGCAAGAAGCAATCATGGACCCTCCTTCATCCAAGCCATCGATGATAAGAAAATGTCTGGTACTTTCATTCAATTGCTGCAATGGCGTGGTAATTAACAAATCGAACAGTGCGTTAGGATCATCTCTAAATTGATCAGTCTGTAGTTTCTCAACCAAGGCAGCATATTCGGGAAGGCTCTTCGAGAGCATACTGCTGAGACTGTAGACTAACGATTTCAAATCGCAGGTGCGAGGATTATCCTTTTGACAGTAATGGTATCCAGCCAATTTTTCTCCCTCGTGCCGACGGACAAACTCTTGGGCGAACGAGCTTTTGCCTGTTCCAGCACCACCCCAGATAAGGAAGGCACGAGACTCCCGAGGCCCGAGGTCTTTTTCTAACCAGTTGCCAATGTCACTGAATAACCACTCACGACCGACAAATTCTTCCTTCATCCGATCAGAGACCGGGTTGAACTTTAGCTCCTGCTCCATGTCACAAGATAATTGCTGTGTCTCTGATATAGCTTCTAGCTTTTCCAGCCGGCTGTTGGTAGTAATGGTAGAATCTTCCAAGTGACTGATTCTTGTGTCGACAGTTTTCAGGGCGTCTTGTAGTTCGTTTTTCTTTACAAATTCATCCAAGCCTTTAATCTGATCTTTAATCTGCTCCAAGTTCGCTCCGACTTCATCTTTCCAACAGCTCATATCACTTCCCAAACTGACTATATCCTGACCAAGTTGTTGTTTCAACTGAACGAATAATTCCAATTCTTTCTCTTCAATAACCGCTAGACCAGTATTGAGTAAACTAGTAAGTTTGTTTATGGCGTCGTGGACATCTTTGTCATGGTGCAGTTCTGGGTCTTGAAGAAGCGAGGTTAAAGATGCAAACGCGTTGACTTTATCAGCATCAGTTACATGCAGCAACGGTGCATGCGCCCAAAGATTCCTAGCACTTCTTGCATCTGCTATTTTCGAGAGATCGACACCTGTGTTGAATATACCATTTGTCCCTCTCGGAGACCATTCTAATATATTCAACAGTCCCGATATATCAGTAGTTTTGGCGCTGACTACATCAAGCTTTCTTCGTCCCAAGGGAGCCATGAAAATCTTAGCAATCTCCCATGAGGCACCAACGGTCAACCACTGAGTGTTGTCACTGTTGCTCCAGGACATTTTTCTTTTATCACGTGATCGATGGGCATTCTGCAAGTGAGATTTCCACGCATGTACATTATTTGGCAAAGTTGTAAGCAGTGATGTGTGGTACTTGTCAGCAGCATTTTGAATTATGGTTTCTAAGCCGTTTCGGGTAATCTGAATTGCTCGACCAACAATAACCCAGTTTCTATATTCTGGATCACTTAGTCTACTGTGAGCCATCACTATTTATTTTTATCCTTGGAAAAAAACACAGTATTTAACCTCCTCCGCAGGCATGTGGAGCAACATTTCTAAAGTGTCTACACTGTACAAAAGCATTAGTATATTAACTTCCTCCGTAGGCATCTGGAACAACATTTCTAAAGTGTCTACACTGTACAAAAGCATTAGTATATTAACTTCCTCCGCAGGCATCTAGAACAACATGTCTAAAGTTTCTACAATATTACTTTTGACCATACTTTTTCTACTGGGTAACCACCGAGCTATATATATTTAAGAAAGTCTGGTCCAGTGGTAAAACAGACACAGTAATTACTAGGAGCTAAAAGCGGATTAAATCCTGAGATTTCACGTTGGCTACCATATTGAATTTAAACGCACTGGAGTGTGGGATCTACCTTCACAAGACCTATCATTCGGTCGATTTATTGAATTTTTGTCGAAAAGTCAAAGTACTAAAACGTTTTACTAAGGAATTTTACCAAACATTTGTTATAGTTTGTATTAATTTTCTCCCCAATAAAAATACAGAGACCATAATTGATTATATCTATTGAAATGACTACCAATTTCTTGCTTTGTTGGTAATACGTCGTCAAAGGTTAAGGGTTTGTGCAGGTTCGATTCCTGCCAGGGAGTCTATAGTTGCGGCATTTTTCACAACTGCTGCTGGTAGGTCTAATAAATGTATAAAAATTTACAAATCTCTTCTACAATGAATTCTATCAAGTGAGATGCTCAAAATCCTTATATTTACCCATACACCTTCCATCTTAAAATCTTGACATTTTCACATATGTAACCTACAGGGTCAGTTGTTCAAAAGACGATCAGCTTAACCCTAGGTTAACCTAAAATTGAAAGCAAACTTCCCAACAGCTTGGTTATAAACTTGGAAATATTTCTTCAGAAATCTTGTCTGGACCAATGAGAGTTTTCTTCTCTGAAGTTTTGAAACAGATAGATGTGTAGAAATGCATAAACTAAAACAACAGGTTAAAATTTAACCCAGGACTAGCGCTAATCGTGCTTTGAACAACCGGCCCCATATACATGTGCATATACATGCTCGACAACTGGCCTCTGTAGCTCTGTTGGTTATTGCGGTGCACCGGAATAGACCTTTCCGGTAATTACGTCACAACTAACACTGTTTCCAACTTAGGACCACCTTAGATCATGGGTTTTCAACTTGGGGAACATGTCCCCGAGAGGGGACATTTGGCAAATTCCTAGGGGACACAAACTGGTCTAGGACTGAGAAAACAATAGTTGAATACAATAGTTGAATACAATAGTTTGTACTATAAACATGTTTGCTTGACTTTCTATCTATTATTTAAAATTTAAATCATTTACTATTTTACTAACTATTTCGAAATTCGTGTTTTTGATAGACTTCAGTGGGCAATTTCTGTTCAGGGGACGTGGTAATTCAATCATGTGAAATCGGGGACACATGAGAAAACCAGTTGAAAACCGTTGCCTTAGATGCAATGGATTTTAAGTTTATTTCTCACGGGCTATTGTCAGAGGAGCAGCACATCCTTCTTCAACACATGCATAAAAAGATTTTTGGATTTTGACCAATAAATGTGGAAATAAGCTTAAACACGAAAACGAGGCTGAGGAGTGAGGGGCCAAGAGGGGCCATGGCTTATTTCCACATTTAATAGTCAAAATCCAAAAGTCTTTTTAATGCATGTGCTGACGAAGGATGTTCTGGTTTTGAGAAACAAACTTGAAATCTATTCCATTTAAGGTGGTCCTAAATTGAAAACAGCGTAGTTGTGACGTAATAATTTCGATTAATTTCGATTCCTGCCAGAGGGCCTACAGTTGCATTTTTTGCAGCTGCTCCTGGGCAATCACTGAGCCATGTATGTATAATCTGGAGAGAGCTTTCCAGTGGTAAAAACACACACAGTATAACTAGCGAATAAATCCTGAGATTTTACACCATATGGAATTTAATGGCAGTGGGGATTGGGATAGACATCTTCGCAAAACATATCCGTCCATTGATTTCTAGAATTTAGAATCTAGAAATGCCACAACCGTTTGTGCAGTGATAAATAGGATTTGTGCAGTAACATAAAGACCGGTTTACACTTGCAATTTTTGCTGCGATTTCTAATTCTAGTGCGATTTTCGTCTGATGGATGTGAATGAGTAGATGAGTTATGAATGTTCTGAGTATATGAACCCTCATCTGAACATTCATAACTCATTCAATCGTTCACATCCAATCAAAAGAAGAAAATCGCACCTAGAATCCCAGTAAAAATTGCAAGTGTAAACGACTCTTAATTTAACAACAAAGTTCAGGTACAAGATTTTTTCTGAGTAGAGGATAAAGGATGAAATCGGTCCAGTTTACTCCATTAAGACCATGGTGCAAGAGTGAATCTCAAACGGTCAAAGTTGGAACGCAATTTCCGACATTGATCTATGTTATCTAAAAATCTTGACAGTCATAAAGTTATCAAACTAGAATCTTTCCAAATTCTTTTAGTCCTACAGTTAGTGTCAGCTTTCGTTCAAGGTCCAAGTTTCTTTACCTCGCATGCTGATGAAATCATAAATTCTGTCTCCATTAAATCATTTGCAATCAGACTAAAATGTCTACTTATTTAAACTGATTATATTGTACTTACTGTATTATCTGAGTGTGTTTGTAATTTAATACAGGGACGGATCTACCGAGGGGGTGCGCGCCCGACCTAGTGGTGTCTATAGCATTCCCTTGGAGAAATCCAGCACCACCCTAAAAAATAGCTAGAAATCTGCTTCACCATTCATTTTCTGCTTTTCAAATAGCGATAAGCGGAACTTTTGCTGTTAGCGGGTGTCGATTTCTTGAAACGATTTAAGGATTTGTGAGGTCACGAGAAAATACTCAGAATGCTTTAGTTAAATATCATGGTTAAATATGTAAACATGTCGACGTTGTTATAGAGCCATTTTTTTCAATATACTGTACTTTAACAAGAAGATTTACTGTACTGTGCTACAGCAAAAGTCCAGTTACGCACACGTGATACAAAGCAGATATAAAATTTATAAACAAAAGATAATGTAAAACGCAACAGAACGGCGAACATGCAGATTCGGCCATCTCACATAAGTTGCAGACTACAGAGGGGAGTGGGCAGTAAGACTCCCTCATGCACCACCCCATTGAAAACCTGCACTTCTCCTTGCAGATGAGGCTAGATCCGCCCTTGGTTTAATAGTGATAACAACAGCGTAATCGTGATGCCATATATGCTTTTTTTATTTGTTTGTGTAAATAAACTGCATGTTTGGAGGAAATCCACACTGTGGTTTTATAACCCGCGTAGTTTTTTTTTGTGGTAAATGTATTAAATTTGGATTTTCCATATCGGGAAAGTATGCAGCAAGGCCTTTCACAGTCTGTACAATATTTGACAAATACGGAAATTTCTTTCAGAGGAAACAACCAAGACCTTGATACAGTACATGCATTTGTAGCATTGCATGCATGTTGTTTATCCCATCAAACCTCATGAAAAATATAATCTAGTCCCAGACTCTGGCGCGTGCCAATTCAATATGGCGGCCAATGTGAAATTTTAAGATTTTAATATCCCTCTGATTAGCTACTAGTGAAACAGTAAAACGATAAAATGAACTGATTAGAGCGAAGAGAGTCATCTGCGAATGAGTCTAGCGTAATATATTTATTTTAGTTGCCGTAGAATGTTTCTTAAGCGGTCCTCCATCCCCGACCATTAGGGATTACAGTTTAATTACGCAGCCGTACAGTATATGACATCTTCATGCAGGAACATTTGTGATCAAACGTCGATAGTTGATGAGAGTTGGCAGTCACGGATTATTACAGATGACATTTGAAGCTCTAGATTAACAAAATAAAGGTTTGATAAGTGTTCCAACAATGTTTTAACTATAAGAACAGCTCAGCAATGTCGCATGACTGCAAACTCTCATGCACTCTCATCCTCGCTTGATCACGGCTTTGTATTGTCATGTTACAAAGCAAATTGTCTGAAATTAGTCCATTTCTAGTAAACTTCGTAACGTCAGCGACATATTTTCACATTAAGGCGAGAAGTAAGCTGCAAACTTCGTTATTAATAATCGATTGCGAAGTCACTCGCAAGTTTAAATCGACCAAACGGTCATAACAAAAGTTCGCTATTTACTCACTAGAAATACATATCACAGCTGGTTACAAACCCACCTTTTAAAGTTCCTCTACATATTTCTTCTTTTCTTGTTGAAATAAATGGCAATCACGATGTATTATAGTATTAAACGTCGAGATTTTGTTAATAAAAACGTTTCAACAAAGGCAGCTTTTACATTAACAAACACGGAAGGAGCGACCTTTTCTTCCCGGAAATTTGATCCTGTGTTGATGACATCACAGTTCCATAATGACCTATATATATTATTTTGCAATACCATATTAAAATGTGTAGTTGTGAGGGTTTGTGATACACCACTGTCGCTCATACTTTTTGTGTTTGTTGGTGTTAAGTACTCAGGTGAATATGATGTTTGTGATGTTACTCTGAGTGTATCCACACCGAGCAAGCTATCATATTCACCTGAGTACATAACGCCAACACGCACAAAAAGTATCATGACTTAGAATGCATTGATATCGAAGGAACTAAACTCAGTTCCGAAATATCACCAACTCGAACCGACTTGACCTCGTATAACTCAGTTGGCAGAGCATTGGACTAGTATCCCAAAGGTCGCGGGTTCGATTCCTACCATGGTCAGGCAAATTTTTCAGCTTGCCCGGTGTGGATGCACACTCAGAGTAACATCACAAACATCACTGTCGTTTATGTTGTACTATAAAAATGTATCAGAAATGGGAGGAAAATGCTTCATCATAATGATGTTGATTATATGAAAGCCAGTGATGGAACCGAGTTAGCGAAACAGCCCAGTATGCGGGATAAATTTCTCTTGTGTATATATCATTGGTCTATATGAGAAAATTTCATTCCACCTCTCGGGACGACTTTGTATTGACATTGGTATGGCAATGCAGTTCTGGATATAACGGCATTAAATAAAAAATATACAGGGTGTATAAAAAATCTGAACAGATTTGAAATTGCTCTCAATTTCATAAAACACTTATTTGTATATATATATATATATATATATATATATATATATATATATATATATATATATATATATAATTCAGTCAAGGTTTGAATGTTTGCGTCGCTACTCTGAGTTTCAACTCATCGACTATTTTTTTGAATATAGTCTTCAGTATATATATATATATATATATATATATATATATATATATATATATATATATATATATATATATATATATATATATATATATATATATATATAAAAATGGCTCGCGCACAAAATTTAAAAGTTGGAATCATATTTTGAGTTAATAGATGGACTGAAAATTTGTCGGGTTTTTAATTACTGTACAAAATTTCAGACAATTTGGTTAAGTTTAAGCCTTTAACTATTCACGCAAAGTTACACTTTTCCTAAAAATCAGCTATTTGCATGCTTAATTAATGCCTTTGCCTAATTTTTGCCTTTGCCAAATTATGTAAAGGCATTAATTAAGCATGCGAAAGGCTGATTTTTTAGAATAAATTGAAAATTGTCTGAAATTTTGTACAGTTATTTAACAAAGTTTCCATCTATTAACTCAAAATATGATTCCAACTTTTAAATTTTGTGCGCGAGCCATTTTTAGTTTGTTGGAAAAGACACCCCCCCCCTGGTTCACAAAATTTGAGTTTGAGAAATTTTTTTCATTATTCTCCATTATAGGTACCCAAAAAAGCTATATATACAAAAAACCGGATACAAATAGGTGTTTTGCGAAATTGAGAGCAATTTCAAATCTGTTCAGTTTTTTTTTATACACCCTGCATAGCTCAGTGTTGAAGCCTATGATTTCCGGGCTAACGCGCGCTGAATATACAGTAGATATTATTTTATCATAAAATAATAAGGGATTGTGCTTTGCATTCTGACACAGACAGCGCGCAAATCGCAGGCTTCAACACTGAGCTTTTTTGTGTGAGCAAGCCCATGCAGTAGCGAAGTGTTTTTGGGAAGGTCAATAATATCAAGACTTCGTAGACGCACGCACGCATGACTATCCCATATGTATCTCACAACGATTGATTGGGTATTCGACCAATGTATTCGACTGAGGATATATACATGCCTCAAAGCTGATGAAAACTAGGTAGATCTCAGCACCGTCCCGGGCGTTCCAACTTGACCAACATTATGAGTGTTATTTTTTGTGCCTAAATGCACCGGGGGAAGTTAGTGGTAAGCACTTATAAAGATGAGAGTTAATTTAAAGAGGTAATTAAAACAGGAAAACGATGTAACACTGATCAGTTATTAGTTTCCCCTCGCCCTTATGAAATCAGAATTCCCTTCAGAAATCTTAAACCTTGAGCGCGCAAAGTATATGAGTATTGCTAACTTGGGAGCCTAAATAGTGAACCAATAGCCCTACATCGAAGTGTTCATTATATATGTCCTAGCATTGTTTGCAAAGCAAATTTGCCGAGGAAGTTACCCATCATACCTTGCGCGCTCAATGTTTAAGGTTTAAGATTTTTGAAGGACAACCTATTTTGAATTGGCTGTATATGTATACATATAACCCTTTTACCTCAAGAGGTTGCCACACAGCTTGTTTCATCCAAGAGGAATCGTAAAAATCTTCAAAAATCTTAAACCTTAAACATTGAGCGCGCAAGGGACGATGGGTAACTACTTATTTAGAATGTTAGGGTTTGTAATCCAAGTGAGAATATATACATTTTAAGACCTAACCAGGAACGATTGCGAAAAATGCAGCACAAGGTCCTCTGGTAGGAATTGAACCTACGGCCCTGCGATTCCGGTGCAGCGCTCTAACTAGCTCAGTTGCCGTTAGAGCACTGCACCGGAATCGCAGGGCCGTAGGTTCAATTCCTACCAGAGTACCTTGTGCTGCCTTTTTCGCAGTCGTTCCTGATTAGGTCTTAAAATGTATATATTCTCACTTGGATTACAAACCCTAACATTCTAACATTAATTCCACCAAGTGAAGTGCAAGAATCCAACTACTTATTTAGCGTCTTGAACTGTGTGAGATTCGTCATAATTTTCAGAGAGCGCGCACTTACACCGCGTCGCGCTTCATGACGTTTCCGAGAGCATCACATCACATGCTTGAAACACCCACTTCAGCAAAATTTGACAAAACACAAAATGTGTTAGGCTCCACGTATCCAGTGGCTAGGCGATATTGGGATATGCGCGAGCTTCTGTTGTATTCAATATTTAAACATGGGGAAAATATAATTCGCGACCCGCGAATTTTAGGGCGGGCGAAACGGAGGTCTGTTGTTATCATGTTCTCGTTTAATTCCTGATAGTTCACAGTGGTCTGCAAACGATATTGCACTAGTAGCCATATATTAATGGCCCGCGCGCTTTTATATTTATTGCATTTTGTTTCATAATTTCAATCGTGTAATCACACGAGAACCGAGAAAGCCGTATTTTCCCCATGTAATTGCTTTTAACCGAGTACCAGACTCGTACCTATGCTCCAGTATGTGCGCGGGGTTTACGACGCGCAGCTCATTCTCATACCCAGAGCCCTTCTTACGAGCGGTGCGACGAGGAGCTCTGGCCAAATCCATAACCGGATACCATAAAAACATGGTAAGAAAACAATATCCGGTGTTAGAACTAGCCAATCAGATGCCAGTTCGGAATATGGATTTGGCCAGAGCCCCTCGTCGCACCGCGCGTAAGAAGGGCTCTGTGTACGAGAATGCGCGCAGCTCTGAAAACACACATAAGGATCCCTCTCCTCCCGCCCACGTGTGAGTTTCTCGCGTGTTTATCCCGCGCCGGGACGAGGCTGGCCGAGTGCTAGTTGTCGCGGCAAAGCTAGCTGAAAAATTACACACGCACGTACTGATTTAATTGTATAGTTTATAATAATTTATATATTTAACTACAAGTATAGATTTTTAAAATTTTCACCTGAAAATAAAATTTACACAGTCGCTTTTGGCTCCATCCAACAAAACCTATGACTATATAGGCCTATGTACAAACATTACCAAGATGAACACTATATATAGCCTGGATTTATGCCCCAAGTATTGAATTGCCTTGTCTGGCAAAGATCAACCTTAAGTCCCTGTTTATGCCATTTCCCTTGAGCAATAGCTTGACAAACTTGGCACCAATGATGGAATTTTCTATCCCAATATTTTCCAATAATTGTTTCACTTATATCCCCCAGACCTTTTCGCTTCCATTCTAAATGCTTATTATATTCCGTTTCGTTATTCATCAAAAACTTTAGATGCTCGGCTAGTTCTCGGGGATTTTTGAAATCCCTTACGTTAATGATAGCGTTTTTAAGATTTCCTGGTAAAAACTCATAAATCTTGTCTGTGCTCATGACGATTGGCACAGATCCAGCGTTCAGCGCATGTAGAATTTGATCATCGACAAAATAGTCACAGTCTTGGTTGAAAAATGTTATAGCAAATTTGTATGTCTTTTGTAACTTCGATTTCATATTTTTAAAATCGGATTTATAACGCTGGACGAGTCCTGCCTTATTTTGCAAACATGCACCGTAAGAATCTACCTGGATATATCTCATTAATTGTCTGAGGTACTCGGTCCTCACCGGTTCGCAGTTACTAAATGCGGCCATAATCCTACCGGTTTTGTTTTTAAATGGTACAGGAGGGTTCAAATTTGGTTTCTTGAACAGAGGAGTAGGGAAATCGGAATCTAATCTGTAACTTCGTAGTAAATGAAATTGAGACATGTACTCTGTTTTTTTTAAAACAGGAGTATAAACGGGGTTCTCTAAAGTGGTTAGGATCCAAGGGATGTCTTTGTTTGGCGGTAGAGGATACGGGTCCCGAGCGTGGACGATGAATGCGTGAGCTTGTTTGATTCGATCACGATTAGATGTCACCTCGCAAGCAACTGGACACTGATCTTTGCCAATGCCTTTTTCAAGAAATCCTTCGCTCTTTTTCGCCGGGAAACCCCACAACTTGGACCAGAATAGGAGAAGGATTTTTTCGTCTGTCGCATACGGTACACGGATTAGGTTTGGTGAGGTGTCGGAGAAGAAAAGACTGAGAAGCAACAGTGTAATGCCGATGATGGTTGAAAAAGCGACGAACAAGAAAATTGGCCGTAGCGGTAGTTTTTTTGCGTGTTGTTTCACCAGCATTTTGTTGTAATGGACCATATACATTGGATGTGGTACTTGAAGCTGGGGAATACGATTTATCAATTGTCAGCAAAGAAAATCAAGTATATACACTATATATGAACACAATATAACTTAGTGGCTGTTTATATATATGATCCCGCTTTGCCAGGAAGAGATATGAGACGGGACGATTTCGATGTATTGAAATAAGCCATGCTGCCGCACAATTGAGCAAAAAACTTCATTATTTTCGAGAGATAGATTATACCAGTTAACTGTAAACGAAAGGTTGTTTAAGCAGCAGTAATAATCTTCTTGAACTACAAGATCTCTACAATATTTGAGTTCTGTTAACCAGCATTTGAACTTTCGTTTCGCCTAGTGACTTGTTTCAATACATCAAAATCCTCCCACCTTCCATCATGTAAACAGCCCCTTAGTTAACAATAGT
>CACRXK020001798.1:0-49632 GCA_902702795.2 Paramuricea clavata
AGAGACTTGGTTATCTCCTGCAATTCCTGACAACTTGGTATCCTTGTCCAATTTCAATCTGTTTAGGAACGATAGACTGGTTTCAAACGGCGGAGGTGTTTGTGCCTACATAAATAGCAATATCTATTGTAGACGAATTGAGGAATTTGAAAACTCTTCGATTGAATCACTGTGGTTATCAGTGAGACCAAAGAAGTTACCCCGCTCTATCTCGGTTATCTTACTGGCTGTTGTTTACCATTCAACAGCATCCCGCCAAACTGAAAATGTAGAATTGTATTCACACATTCAGACCAATGTGGACTCATTTTTATATTCCCACCCTGAAGCTTTGGTCCTAATTACGGGCGACTTCAATTTTAGAAGCACGGGTCTCGATGCAAACCATCTTAAAAGAATTGCTGGTCTGACGCAGATAGTCAAGGTAGCTACCAGAGCTGATGTAACTTTAGACTGGTGTTTAACCAACTCAAAGGTGGATAATATTTACGAATCAATCCAACTTCCTCCCATTGGAACCAGTGATCATTATACGATTCTTATGAAAGCCCAACCTTCTCCCTCAAAGCCAGACAATTCACATATATGGAAACGTGATCTCAGAGATAGCAGGATACGGCCTTTTGGACGATATATCACTACATTTGACTGGTCTCCTATCTTGGACATACATGACTGTGATACAAAATATGAAAAGTTTAACGATACAATGACTGTGATGATTGAAAAATTCTTTCCCTTGGAACGGATTAAAGTACGAAAGTGTGATAAGCCTTGGATGACGTCATCAATAAAGTCTGCTAGTGGGAGACGCCAAAAAGCCTTACACGAAAGCGGGAAAAATTCAGATATTTATAAATATTGGCGTAACAGAGTCCAATCATGCATTAAAGTTGCACGAAAGATCTACTATATGAGGTCAGTTGAGAAATTAAAAAATTCTAACCCGGCAAGATGGTGGAAAGAAGTGAAAGCCATTGGTGGTCTCTCGTCAAAAAATTCTTGGTATTCTCAGCTATTTTCTGATGATGTTCGGAATTGCGAAGAACTGGCCGAAAATTTTAATAACTTTCTTACTGCCCTTACATCACATTTTGACCCTCTAACCCTCGACGAAATCCAGGAGGGCCTAGAAGTACCAAACCATTACCTCGTTGACGCCCAACAGATCTATAGGAAAATTAGTAAAATTAAAACCACAAAATCACCGGGTCCTGACATGTTTCCAAATAAAATCCTGAAAACATTTGCCTTTGAGCTTGCCCCAGTTATCTCAGACATTTTCAACTCATCCATGACACAAGGCACCTTCCCAAAGGCATTGAAGAGATCTATTGTAGTGCCTGCCCCTAAGGTATCACCCCCAAAGAGTATTGAAGACGACCTACGACCAATATCTTTAACATCTCAGATCGCCAAAGTTATGGAGGATTGTACTTTGGACAATTTTTTTCCTGAAGTTGTAAATAAACTTGACACCAAACAATTTGCACTCCCCAAGAAATCAACGACCCACGCTTTGGTCTACCTTTTACATTCAATCTTGGTTGCTCTTGAGAGAGGTTCCTGTACTGCCAGATTGTTCTTTGCAGATTTCAAGAAAGGTTTTGACCTAGTAGACCACAATGTTATTATTAAAGAATTAACCCTGCTTGGTACCCATCCCTCTATAATTCGGGGGATTAAAGCCTTCCTCTGCGATCGCGAACAATGTGTCCGGGTGGGAACTTCTATGTCCTCTTGGAAGAAAACAAATGGTGGCTTGCCACAAGGTACAAAGTTGGGTCCATTATTGTTTGCTGTTCTCATTAATTCCTTACTCAAAAACTGGCCAAGTAGGATCAAGTTTGTGGATGACACCTCAGCCCTAGAGATTATACCACGTTTTTCATCCAGTTTAATGCCATTAGTCGTAAATGAAATCTCGGACTACGCCTTAGAACGTGGAATGGAACTAAATTATAAGAAATGCAAACAAATGTTGATCAACTTTCTTAAATATAAAGGATCTGATGATGAAACCCCGATCTATGTTGCAGGTAAACCGGTGGAAACTGTGTCCTCTTTCAAACTCCTAGGTGTATGGATATCAAACGACTTGTCATGGAATACTCATGTCGACATGGTATTGAAAAAGGCAAATTCTCGCTTATACGCATTGCGTCGGTTAAAAAAGGCTGGTCTTCAAGCATCTGACATCGTCCAAATATATATCTCATTCATCAGATCCAGAATTGAATATGCATCCCCTGTATGGTCGTCAATACCTAAATCATTATCTGACATTCTGGAATCTGTTCAAAAGAGAGCATTGAGAATAGCTTATCCAGATCTGTTATATGATGAAGCCCTTGAAATTTCAAACTTACAGTATCTGAGTACTCGTAGAGACATCTCTTGCAAGAAATTCGTCGAATCTCTGCGACGTGATGTTTCACCCTACAACCCTTTGACCCAAATTATGGAAATTCGTCCCGGGGTAAAAACTCATGATTATGACTTAAGGAATGACAGAACGGCCGAACAACCTTTATGGTCAGAAACCACTGAACGGTTAAAAAACTTCGTGACTAGGAAATATTATTAGCCTTATAGTTAATTAACAGTCCTAACTAAATAAACATTATTTTATATAATATATATATATGTACATTTTAATATAAATTTTTATGCTATATTAGTACTCCATGTAATTCAGTTTTCCTTTAAAAACTGCAAATTGGTTTTAATTAAACAGATTGATTGATTGATTGATTGATTGATATGAAAACTTGAAAGACCCAGACAGTTGTTGCACTTGCGGACATAATTGTACTATTTCTCCAAAACGAAGCGACGTTTCCTTTAACGGTTTCATGTCCTTCTTGAATGATATTAAAGCAATAAATTCTTTGGCCTTCGAAGTCATTCTGCCTTGCCAAAATTGCAGTCATAGTTAGTCTTCTTGAAGCGCGTCATCTTGCCGGAGACATAAAACCACAAAATAGGGATCTAAACAGAAGTAGGCTTCAATGATCTGGTTTCTTCCACTTCACTTGGTGGAATTAATATTAGAATGCCGTTTTTAGGGTTTGTAATCCAAGTGATTATATATACACTTTAATTAAAACCTGACCAGGAACGACTGCGAAAAATGCAGCACAAGGTCCTCTGGTGCAGCGCCTAACTAAGTGAGCTACATCGATGGTTGTCCAATACTGTCGCATGCATACGGATCGTTCGTTTCGTGAAATTTTGGCTACGGATGGAAGACTTGTTTTGTCAGTCATAACGATTGATAAAGACTGAACGTCGATCCGTACCATTGGTAACGGATGGACTGGGAATTCACGATCGGAAAATATGAATTGTCGATCCGTGAATCTAGTGCTAAAGCTTGTGTGTGGCTAAGGGAGGCCTCAAAAATGTTGTCGATCCGTACGATTGGTAACGGATGAACTGCGAATTCACGATCGGAAAATATGAAATGTCGATCCGTGAATCTAGTGCCAAAGAAGTAAAGCTTGTGTGTGGCTAAGGGAGGCCTCAAAAATGTTGTCGATCCGTACGATTGGTAATGGATGGACTGCGAATTCACGATCGGAAAATATGAAATGTCGATCCGTGAATCTAGTGCTAAAGCGTGTGTTTGGCTAAGGGAGGGCTTCAAAATGTTGTCGATCCGTACGATTGGTAACGGATGGTCTGGGATTCACGATCGGAAAATATGAAATGTCGATCCGTGAATCTAGCAGTAAATTCTGTCATTACGATTTGTAAGCTATAAATATGTTTACTTTTAATATGGTTTGTGATTGCATAAGACAAACAAAAATGTTTTTAAGTTATTAAAAATTAAATAACAATAAACAATTGCAGACATGGGCGTACCAGAAGGAAAAAATTAGGGGGGCGGAATGAAATTTGCCCGACTTTTCGGGATTCTGCCCGACTAGTAGCGAAAAAATTTTTTCCGGAGAAATTATTTTTGCGACCGAAAATTTTCGGTCAGTGTACCATTTTAGGGGTCAAAAAATTTTCCGGACATACCAAAATTTTTCGGAACATCACACACATTTTCCAAACAACACAAAATTGACCACAAAATTTACTGAATTTCCGACAAATTAGACAGAATTTCCCCCATTTATTTTTTTAATAAACCAAAACTGCCCGACTGTTGATCGAATATTGCCCGACTGCCCAACAAACTGGGGGGGGCTACCGCCGCCCGCCCGGTACGCCTATGATTGCAGATATGTTATTAATGATATAGTATGGTTTCAAATACTTGCAATTTCAAGAATTTCGCGGTAATTTTTTATTATTTTTTTAAATCAACCAGTACGAAGAAACTCTGTGCAGAATGAGGGCGGTAAGGACGCTATTCATTTGAATACGATGCTGTTAGTGTTATAACGGAAGTGTCAATTGTGAGGTGACATGGTCATATACATAGTCAAAATACAATAGCAGCCGACAATTTCAAAAAATAAAAAACAAAATATAATCAGAAGATTAACATCTTGAAACCCAAGATATAGGTTAAAACAAAACAAAACAAAACTAAACAAAACAAAACAAAACAAAACAAAACAAAACAAGAACGATTTCTTAATTATATTTAGATTTTATTGAAAATAATCATGAGACTAAAACCAAAGTAACAATATTGCAACCGTATATTTTGAGAAGTTGGTAATGCATGACATCATCATACGGAAGTCTCAATCAAGGAACCATGACAGGTTTGCAGCGCAGGAGTGTGATAAAATGTAGGTGTAAGATTATGAAAAAAGCTTGAGTTCTTTCCCTGCTTTAATTAAGACCAGAATTTAAAGTAGGTGAATGATATTTAATATGAAGTGCTTCAAGCAACAAGAGGAAATTAGGTAACATGCGAGTGTTAATTAGGCTGCTTTCCACTGTTGCGTTTTTCCTATACGCACGAACAGGCACGTAAAACTTTAAATCCGTTTAAATGTTACTTATGAAATAACCAAATAAATAGAGCAACAGAATTTAGTGTTCCCCATGTTTTAGTATGCATTTGTTAACTTAACTATATTTAAAGTTTTACGTGCGTGTATAGGTGCATGCTGGGTTTGTATGTGTGTATGTGTGTGTGTATGTGTGTGTGTTTGTCTGTGAGCACGATTAAATAAAACTTTATACTGAATGCGTAATTAGGACGTGCATAATATATGCACCAGCCATTCAAATTCTAATAACAATAGATTACTTCAATAGTTTGCGCGTAGGCGGAGGTATCAGTCTCTGAGTGCCCTCTAGTTTTCTATGTAATGATTAACAAAATCTCCTAAATGATGTGCAGCGGTTGTTTTCTTTGTCTGTGTGTTCTCTCTTTCCGTGTTTCGACCTAGTGTGTTTATACCCATCATACAAATCTATCATCCAAAAAAAAATTGTGCATCTTTCACTATAGTGATCTAGCCCGACATCTAGCCCTTTACGGTTATTACCAGGCTATATCTAGCCCTTTACGGGCAACCAGTACCTATTTTTGATATATTATACTAAGTGAATTGTAATAGTGTAATAGTTTTTTTCTTGGGGTACAAATAAAGTGTTGTTGTTGTTTAGTCTTTTAAACGTAATTGTAGAGCTATTATAATTAGATACCACGAGTTTTTCGTTGTACCATTAGATTTTTGAATAATCTCAGCTATTTAGACTTATAATTACGTATAACTCATGTCATTATTAGTATTCAAAGCAAACCAATGGAATGTCTATATCGAAAATCTGTATCTCGCTTAAAAAGTGCAACGAAACATTTCTGTACGTATGCTATGGACAAAAGCCAAGTTGCAATTTAGACAATTTGTGAAGGATAACCAATTGGCTTCCAACCTCGTACCCAGGGCTAGTCGCGAATTGAAGGCGGCGACATAGCCCACTGAGCTCTACTATATATATCTGGAGACCGTGCTCCCATATCTCGTCAAACAAAAAAGTGTCCGCAAAAACATGGCGGATTTCGAGCTCCGCGTCCACTATTTTCGGGCGATTTACCACTGACCACATAATATTTTGAAAGCCACCTGTTTTCGCACCCCCCTGGATGCAAAACACTGTGTAATTATTAAACTATCAAGTTTCACAACTTTATATTTTGTCAACATGCCGCGTTAATATTGCTCGGTTTATGGTTGTCACAACTCCTTTGACAAAGACGGATTGTATTCACACTGTCACTGGTAAGGAAATATTATTTTGTGCTTAGATATCATTCGAGAAGTTTTTTTCTGCAAATGACAATGTAAAGCAAACGGTAGTTTATGTTTTGTTCACGTGCATGTGTCACCAGCTTTTCTCGACTATGGCTTCTTTTCTGAGGTTTTTGCATGCAGTTTGTTTCATTCAAATATTATATTTCCATTGTTCCTTGTGATGTTCTCGTGTGCGTTTTTCCTACCTACTGTACAGTGTATTTTATAGGCCTGTTTGTATTTATGAAAGCATATTGTTATTGAATTTTTTCCCTTCACATATTTAAGTATTCCTGATGCAAAGAAGCATCCAGAGTTGTACAGCATATGGGTTGAGTATATGAATAAACATGCGACAGTGAAGTCTGTTCCTGCGAAAAGTAGTCGTCTGTGTTCAGATCACTTTAGTGCTGATATGTATGAGATAAAGGGCAAAAGCCAGAAATTAGTATTGAGACCGGATGCTAATACCAACAATAGTTACACAAAGGTTTGCTCAGGTCATTGGTGCGATTTAAAGTGTTAAAGTGTTATATGTAACAGTGTGCATGAGTTACATTCTTTGCTAAGGGACAAGTCATTATTAATGCCGGGTAGGGGGCTGGAGGAAATTTTTATGAATAGCAAAAATTTTTCATGACCCCTTATTTTTCTAACAAACTATTTTATCCCCCCCCCTTATTGAGGCAACATATTTCATAGCCCCCCCTCCCTCCACCCCAATTCTGAATTCAATTACTCTAAGTCAGTTTCATAACCATTTTTCCTGCCCTCATACTCAGTTTACTAGCAGATGTAAAGAATATTGTAAATATTGAAAATAAAGAATATTGTAAATATTGAAAATGATAGCCAAGTAGATAATTCAGACTTTATACCTGAAAAGTTGTTGGTCCTCAAACAAAAAACCCACAAATCAGACCTACTTTTACTAATTGAAAAAAATACATTTGTGTCTGGTGGAAGCATTACTGTATATTGAAGAGATGGCAGAAGAGACTGTCAACAACATGCAGAAACAGAACATGCAAAAGAGGTCCACTGTGTTAAAAGCAGGACAACAACTGTCAACTGAATCTTGCATTTGCAAATGCAGTGCATGACCCTTTAGACAAATTCTCTGGTGATGATGAGGATGACAATTTCCATATACAGTGCCTAGAACACAACTTTTAGGTTCAATATATTGGGCATTACTGTTCAATGTATGTATACTGTATATATCCATCACTCTTTTGATATTGCATGTTATAAACTATAGATTTTATTTTTTGCCCCCCCCCCCTTTATGTTCAAAATATTTTCTCCCCCCCCCCTTCACTGGTCAAAATTTTTTTGTGGCCCCTCTATATTAAAATTTATTGTACATTTACTAGGAATGGTATGCTGGATGTGTTTTAAAAGAGGGCATACAAAAATTGTGTGCCCAAATAGAGCAAAAACCCACTCAGACAATTGTTCAAGAACAACATAATTGGCACAATTGCCATGATAATTCACTAAGTAACTTTGTGTATGTTATAATGTGTGAATGTTGTGTGAGTGTTGTGTGTTAATTTTAATTTATTTATTAGGCCATTAATAAATATGCTTGGTTTGAAAAATATTTTAGGGGGGGATGTCCCCACTGCTGGTGCCACCACTGGAAATATCAGCTAATTATAGCCAGCATAGCTTCAATAAAATATATTGAAGTAAATATGACATCAAATACTCTTTTATTAAAAGCGATAGCTATGTGCGTGTTTCACTTGTATCATTTGGGACAACCCGAGAATACCCTTATGGAATTAACAAAATAAAACATGGGTATGAAACCAAGAATACTTATTGATGGCCTGTAATAGTAATATAATAATATTGTATATATTTTTAAATTAAACTTTTTAAATGTTGAATAAATCTAATTTGTAATGAAAATTAATAATGCACATAAGAATATGTTTAATAAAATAATATATAATTATTGTTTGGTGTGCTAGATCCTTAATTAACTAATCCTTTGCCTGGTCAAACAATATCATTCTATTGCCATGAATTGCCATCGAATATAACAATGATTCCAGTGACAAACGTAGAGCCATATACATTTGGGTATTTATTAGTGCAGATTTACTTTCCCCATAATGTGCACAGAGTACATTGTGAGTAGACATGATCAACAATGTGCAGTTTCCATAATCTGAAAAATACAAACAGCAGTAAATATTTAGATGATACATGCATAAACCGACATAAGTTTCGTTTCAACAAAGCATGGCTGTGTTCACAAATTTATACATTAAAATTATATGTATAGTAAAAATGCAAAAGGAACAACATACTTTTTATACAATTTGAAAGAGAATTATGCACATATCAACGGCCTGCCCGGGGGGTACACCCTGGGACAACTGGGGGGAAACGAGGGGGAATTTGGTATTTTATCTGTGTGTTCTTCCTGTGAACCCCGGGGAGATTAGGGAGTGGTCATTATTTATGGGGAGTGGGGGGTGTTGGGAAATGGGGAAAATAAGGATTGAAAACTTTTTTGACCCCCCTCCAGACTGAAGGCAAACTTGATGTGTCTCCCCCCTCATAAAAGTAGAAACTTTTCTGACCCCCCAGTGTGGATTGAAAAATTAACAGCAATGAAACAGGTGTGCATTGCATGTAAAGTTAGATATTAGGACAATCTGTTTAATCTAGCTCATGATGTTTTACCCTGGTGAATATGATTCAACCATATGTGATTAAAAATATATATTATGTGTTACTACTTTGCAATGCAACATTTGTCCCACCATAACCCTAACCCATGACCCGTCTTCATAGAGGGCCCTGAAGGGGTAAAATGGGAACTGGGATTGATCTATTTTTAGACTGGGAAAATGGGATTTGGGTTGCTGGGACTGGGATTTGGCCACTGGGAATGGGAAATGAAGTCCTCAAAAATGGGAGTGGGATTGAGGTAATGCGAGTCAATTCCCAATTTTTCTGCGTTTTGAGTATTTTAAAATACAATTTTTATCCGTTTTTGGTGTCTTTGGTCATGATTTTTGTTGTTAACTATATTATTCACAACACTACCTGCGAACAGGCATACTCTGGCGCCCGGAATTCAGGGTTTTCTGATTATGCGTGTCTCAGAATTCTGCAAATGCCATTTCCGGGATTCAAATTTAAAAATTTTCCGTGCCTTCGGCACGAACACCCCCTATTATTTCATAAAGTGTCCGCCACTTGCTTAAAAGGTCTTAAATAAAACTGTTTATTCTACCGATAAATAAAGAATTTTTTTATTGACTGGGATTTCAATAACTGGGACTGGGATTTCTAATAAAAATCCAACTGGGACTGGGATTTTGCCAAAATTTCAGGTGGGAAATGGGATTGGGACCCCCCTTCAGGACCCTCTTCATACAGCAAAATGATTTGAACACAGCGTTTTTTTAAGAACTTGTCTGGGCACCAACCATGGTAGTGCCTCGCAATCATGGGAGTCGGGCACACTAAGTTTAACAAGCTTGCTACCCCCTGAGTGACCCAGTTGTGGTATTTACATAAACATACCATGCAAATACACTTAACTGATCAGATTCGGTCTATCAACACACAATGTAACATTGTATATCCAAAAATCTGTTTCAGAAAATGCTTACATTTCAGTTCTGGGGGTGGAAAAATACAAAACATTTTCTGGGGGAGAATCCCCGGACCCCCCTACTAGTACATACAATACCACACCAAACTTTTTGTCACCAACAACCATCTGTCATCTCTCCGCACTCAATATAGTATGGTCCCTTTTTGTAGATGTCCACCCCAAAGCAGGGAAATTTTGAGTATCTAGATTGTTGGAAATAGCATTTTCAGAGTCTTCTTTTTTGCTATTTGTGATTATAGAAATCAGAACTCTAGACATAGTATTTAAGTTCAAAAACTTTTATGACCCCCCCCCTTTCTCTGTGTTAAAACTTTTTTGATCCCCCCTATTTATAAGGGTAAAACTTTGTCCCCCCCTCCCATTTTCCCAACCCCCCCTCCCATAAATAATGACCACTCCCTTACAAACTTCGCAATAATAGGACAATGGGAGGAGGGGAAGTAGGGGACTTTGACGTGACAATTTGAATTTTATAAATGAAGTACATAATTGGTGTGAACTCAAAATCACAGGCTCACACAGAAAAATATCGATCGGCAACATATTATTTATGATATTTTGTAGTGGTCTTGCTAAAATTTGAATAAATAAATACGGAATACATGAGTGCCATTGTGATACCCCAGTTTGTATAATAATTTTTAATTGTTTGTATGCTATTTATATTATGAACTACTTTATTGTAAGCCCAGGGGGAGGGCAGTTTGACTTACACATTTCCCGGGGGAGAGAGGGGGAATTAATGCATTAGAATCATGTTTTTGCAAAGTCCCAGGGGTGTACCCCCAGGGCCAGGCCATTGATATCAGGCTTTCTGGCATCCTTGTGTAAAAAAGTAGGACAAAAGTAGGACTAGAATTTTAGGAAAAGTAGGAATAAAGTAGGAAAATGTGTAGAAAAGTAGGACAAAAGTAGGAGTTTTGGAGATGCAAATAACACAAAAATATACAAAATTGGCCCCTAGGATATATGTGGTAAGGGGTAGACCATTAGATATCTGATGGGGAAGTTGTGTGAATTTTTGGTGCTCAATATTTTTATGTACTCATTCATCTATGCAGGATTTTTTTCTCAAAACTTTTAAATTGTATAGGTATAAAAGCTAAGGCATCTGCTCTGCAGCAACACAATTCAAATGCATGTATTGGGCTACACAATGCACCAATCCACACTGCGGCAGGAGCATATATCAGGGCCGTAGGAAGCTCTTTTCGATTGGGGGGGGGGGCTGTAAGCAAGGGCCGCCAAAGGCCCAAGGAAATTTTTAAATTTAGAGTCTCTGAAATGCCATTTCCTGGACTTTGGGGAAGATTTGACAGAATTCTAATGGTCAGAAACAGCGTTTTAGTATGTCGAAATTTACAAATTAGTAGCACTAAATGGGCGAAGACGTATTTAATTAACTATATATTAGATAAGTTAATGCAGAAAACTATGGGTAATATCTTCATTCTTTGCAGTTTGTCATGGACTAAATGATAAAGGTCTGCATGATTTTGAAAAAAAATATTATTAGCAAATTATTGGGGGCTGCAGCCCCCCCCCCTCCAGTTGCTACGGCCCTGTATATATGATGCTTGATTAACTGAGGGGGGAGTTGAATATTTGGAATCTCTAGATCGTCGGAAATGGCACTTTCAGAGTCTTCATTAATTTATTGATTATGATTCTAGAGATGCTATGAAATTATATACTCGGAAAATGTATTTCTTCTCCTCCTGAGATCTTATGATCTGGGACACAAATAGGGAATAAAAATTGCAAGTCCTATAGATCAAATTACGAGAGCTATAACATACTGATTCCCCAAGCTGACTTAAAAAAGTAGGATTTTATAAGAAAAAGTAGGAAAAAGTAGGAAAATCAAGCAATTTTTAATAAAAAATAGGAAAAGTAGGAAATTTGAAGAAAAGTAGGAAAAAGTAGGAAAAGTAGGATGGCAAGAAAGCCTGTGATATGTGCATTATATACAAGTAGTAATCGAGTTGAAATATTATATAATAGTAATAAATTATAGTATATTTCAATAAATGAATGTATGGTACAGTACAAGTGTTTCATTAAAATTTTGAAAAATGCCTCACCTGTAGTGCTTTTCAGTTTTTGTTGTTTATTTATTAACATATGGAAACAGAATCACCATAGTCCTCGAAATTTCAAAAGTTTGTTTCCCATCATGACAATTATTTCAATTTCTCGTTAATTTAGTAATTTATTACTCATTTTCTACGGCTCCACACAAAATACTGTAGGTCTGCACCTACCGATACTCCAAAAGCATACATGCGACATGGGCAAAATTATACCACCATTCGTTCAGCTCATTTATATTATCTGTTTGGATCATCATTTATACATTTCACAGCAGCCAGACTGGAAAATTGGGCAATGCCGCCCCCGATTTTTTTTCAGGGACAAATTTTTGTGCCCCTGCTTGTTTTCTAAAAAAGATCCCCAAATTTTTTTGCGCCTGTGGCCCGCAGAATAATTGATAAATAACTGCACCAACCAATAACAGAACATTACTAACATATTTTGTAATGACAGTAATGTTGTCTCGAATCTCTTCAGTAGCGCATTGCTATCTGTTGGTAAAAGACCCAAATCATGATCAGTTGAGTCAGCAAGAGCTTGAACATGTGGCAAAGCGCAGACATGCTTGGGGAACTCGTGGAATTCATTGTTGCCGCTTGTTTCCCATTAGATTCGGTCGTCACGCTCTATAACTAGCTTTCCATCCTCAACTTTGTAATTGCACATATGTTTTGCAATCTTCTCGAAATCAAAGATATTGCACATCTTGACTGAAGTCAATACAATCACACAATCTTGTGGAGAAAGAGCACTGCCCAGATATAAGTGGTCTGCTTCTTGCCGTCTATCATCTCAGTGGTCTGGCTAACGACTAACCAGTCAGCTTAAAAATTGGGATACCCTAAAACAAATAATCAAGACTGCAATTCTTAAAAGTAGGCATGATACATTATGCACATGAAAAAAACACAACACTGCATTTGTCAAGTAAAATCATTAGATTTGACATTTCCCAATTTGGGGAAATTATTGGGGTTTTTTCATAGTATAATTACCTGAAAGGCACCATAATCCACTTAATCTTCACCTTCATCATCAGAACTTGTGGGTGGAGTCAATTCTTCCCAGTAAGGGTGCACCGGATTTCAAATCCGGCCGGAATTCCAGCCGGATTTAACGAATTTTCCGGCATCCGGTCAGATTTGGAGAAAATCCGGCCGGATTTAAATTTCTGTTTTCACCTTAAAAAATTCACCAAGAATGGGATAAACCATCAATTTGGCAGCTTTAAAGTTTAAAAAACACTTAATATTATTATAAAATATTAAGTTATTAACAAAAAGATATTTAAAAAAGGTTTAAACAATCAAAAATCTAAACTGACACTAACTAAAAATAGTAAAAAACATAAAATCGCCATTTTGAATACTGAATTATCCCAATTTATCCCCATTACCGGTTTATCTCAAATCCGGCTGGAATTCCGGTAAAATTGTGTCCAAATCCGGTAAATCCGGTTCCGGCCGGATTTGTTTGTTTCCATCTTCAGGGTTTGTTTCCAACACCGCTTCAAGGTTTGTTTCCACACCTTCAGGATCTTGATCATTCTCGAAAACCATGCACATAACAATCCTCCAAGGTGGAAAATTTACAGCTTGTGCTCTTTATATCATCAATGATATGACAGGCTCTGGAACGTCCAATGTTCCACAAAGGTCAATAGCGTAGTCCTGTCCACGAACCTAAATCACAGAAAAGTGAAATGAGATACAATTTTGTTATTTTACCGCGTGGCGCATGTTAGGGTAATTGGGTCCAGTGTAAATTAACGCTTTTACAGGAGGAGTCCGTCTACCTTTAACGGTTTAATACGCTGTATAGTCAAAATAGAGAACATGTCTATAGATTCATTGAACAACTTAACTAACTAGTTTCCAACGACATACAATGTATTAAAGTTCACTTATTTGCAAGATGTATATATAAGTTTTATTTTTAGTCTTGGCCTAACCGCTGTTTATGCTAAACAGGCTTCGTTACACCAGCCGTTAATTGGTCATCAACGTTAATATCATGGCGCTTACCTGGTAGTTAGTTTCTTCTTCCTCATCGTCCTCATTTCCCCGGCATCTCCTAAAGGCTTCAATAGCTATGGTAGATTTTGTGAATTTTTGACGCATTACTCGTAGGACGATGCAGCCAGACCTTTGTATTCTACATGACCACGGCCACGTCCAAACATTACGTAAGTTTGTTGGATGTTTTAATAAGCCTCTTCAAGAAAGCAGCAGACGCACCGACTTCTCTTAGTCAAGAACATGGAAAATATATTTTAAAAGTTTCAATGGGTACATTTTGCGCCCCTGGCCGCTCTTGAGTCCGCCCCTGGGACAGGTTTTGCGCCCCTGCCCTTGGATTCAACAGCTTTTGCGCCCCCGAGATCTCGTCGAAAACCGCCCGATTTTCCAGTCTGGCACAGCAGAAATTGTGGAGATAGTCGCTCGAATGAATTAAAGCTCCAGCTTGAACTTGATAGTAGTTGGTAAAGTTCAGAAGAAACCTTTTACACCTATGTGTAACTATAAATATTTACTAATTTCAAATCTTCTCCAATGTACTCCTTTTTTAAAAATTATAAAGATCAGTGGCTCACTGGTCAGGGGGGAGTGGGAAATGTCGCCCGCACGCATTTGAGCTGTGGTCAGTTAACGTACCATGAGAATAGTGGACGTGGAGCTCGAAATCCGCCATGTTTTTGCGGACACTTTTCATTTGCGAGCACGGTCTCCAGATATATATAGTAGAGCTCAGTGGACATAGCCCTGGTAAACGCTGGTCACCTGACTCCAACATTACATAATTGTTACTTTTCTCAACCGGGGGGTGAATAGGTGAAACTCGAAGACAAACAGTTTTTATCTCTGAAATTCTTCAATCTTCCTTGTGAATTTTGCACTTCAAGCTTTTCTCAAAGTACGGCGATCGATCAAATGGATCAATACTTTCTGTAGAAAAAACTCAGTGAGATTTGTTCGTATGAGACGTTTAAAAGACTTGGATATGTCGCCAAAGACGCTCGATCATTATTTGCACAGGTTTATGGAATAGTACTTTGTTCAGTTTGTTGCGACTTGCGAAGCAAATGAATGCAAATTCAACTCTTGTATAATGACTAAAAGTTGGTTTTTAGAGGGACAACTTATACAAAAGATATGAATACATTAGCTTCAAACTTGGGACAAGTTCATGGACAATGGACATCCCTAATATATGGACATTGATATTTCACCAATATGTAAATATGACTATTAAATATATAAAAGGATTGCTGTTGTATTACTTGTATATGTATATGTATATGTACAAGTGTTGTGCTGTGGTATTTACGTTTTTAACCCTTTAAGTGGCAATGGGCCATCCATTTGATATACACCCCCCCCCCCCCTATGGACTAGAATTTCTGAGGGGATTGAAAAAGCCATTTCTGAGGGGATGTGTGCATCAGCATCCTTTGATCTTTGCATTTTTTCTGAGGGATAAGGCAAAAATTTCTTAATTTCTGGGGGGGGGGTGTCGGCACATTGATTTTTTTCTTCTTAGGGGTTCAAATTTTATTGAACTCGTCCATAGGGGGGTGTATACATTAAATGGAATGGCCCAATGCACCCTACTTTGTTAGTTTACTCTGCCTAACACCAGACAATTTTACTCAACAGGTGGAGAGTGCATGGCGCCACTCAATAGGTTAATATAGTCGATGAACATGCCAAATGATCCTTGACCGTGGTAGTGCATTTTTGCACTTGCTGGATGATATCGCAAACAAGCATTGTTTCAGAGGAAGAGCCATAGATATCTCATATACACTAGATAGCGCATCTCGGAATACAAAACTGAAGCCAAAAATCTCAGCGGTTTCCCCCATGAAAATAGGCGGCGGCCATATTGGTCGTTCCCACTCATCAATGAAATGCTATAGAAAATACTATACTTTTCGAGGCTTTTTTGCATTTCTGGATTAAACATACCTTTTTGAGGTACGTTCGAACGCCTTGAAATCGCAGCTTTTTTGGAAAAGGGTACAAAAAAAACCCATTAATTGGCGATGTTGTTGTCTTTGAATCGCATTTTAAAGCTAAAAATTTCGAATTACGACATTGGCTTTATATACTTGTTTTGAATCTGTGAGTGATTCTCTGGTGAAGTATCGTCTAATCAATACATGTACTTACGGTTTCTGGCAACACTTTATGGAAATGGAAGTTGGTAAGTAACGTTTCGACTATCGGCGTAGGCAGTTTATACTGTAAAAACAGAGTCTGCACTTTCAGTTTGGGCAGTTTTCACTGTAAATCTTTAGTGAAATGTTTGAGACAGTCTGAGTCTGCACTTTCAGCTTGGGTAGTTTAACTAGTTTTCACTCTAAATCTTTAGTGAAACGTTTGAGACAGAGTTTGCACTTTCAGCTTGGGCAGTTATCACTATAAATCTTTAGTAAAATTATGTTTGAGGCAGAGTCTGCACTTTCAGCTTGGGCAGTTTCATAGTAAATTTTAGTAATATTTAGCTTTCTCTGATACATTCTGTGTAATCACTCACACTGGTGCTTACAGTAAAAGGTACAAGTTTATTTAATTTCTTTCTAATTTTTTGTCCAGATAAATTCTCAGTGGTCTTTTTTCCAAGATGGTAAAATTTAACCTCACAGCAACTCTTGATGATGCTCTTGCTCAACTGAAATATAACATGATTTTCACCAACTGGTGAGTCAAAAATATGGTGATCTAGCTCAGTAAAAAGATTGTGTATGGACAATGAAGCCAGAACATATGGACAATGAACAACGAAGCCAGAACAGAAGTGGTCAGAGCATATAAGTGTCTGCTTTCTGAGAACAGAACAGTATGGACAATGCAACCAGAACAAAAGTGGTCAGAACATATAAACATCTGCTTTTTGGGTGACCACTTTTCTTGATGAACATTTTGTATCAACTGTTTTCATAGTACTTCATCCTTAGGGATGTTTATCATGTTAATGCAAGTCTAATTTCAATCAATATAATAGTATACTGTAAAAAACTAAAAATAAATTACTTACTGATGAAATGTCCTGGGAAGTTTTCTTTTGAATTTTGATTCTGTCACTTGACCCTTCACTATTACTTCTTATACTTTTTGCATCAGGAATGACTTTACCCATTGCTATGAAATTTTCTGAGTTTAACTCAAATTTTTAATTTCAATTGGCACCAAAACTTCTTCAGGTCTCCAATTTTTTTTTAAAATTGGACATTTTTTAATGATATTTACAGTAACCACTAAACTGAAAAGGCAAAAATTGAGAGTTTATCATGTTTTCAATTCCTGAGAGTACTGGCAAATTTATTTTATTTTTTTAGAAAAGTTTAATTATTGTGCATCTGATGAGTCAAAGAATGAGAAAACACTATTACACAAAGTCAAAAGTAATACTTTATTATAACAATAGAATTATTTATACAATAGTGAATACAACTGTATTTAAGATTATAAAATCTACTGACCTATGCTGTTAATAATTACAGTAATTTGGCAGTTTGATTGCTTGAATTAAAAACAAAAGGTCTAGGACTCAACAGAAAGAAATATTTCTTAACATCAAATATTAAAGATAGTTTGAAGCATTCATACAATTGAAGGTTTTAGAAAGTTTGATTATCAACTACATTTACATAAAGCAATAGCAATGATGTTATATTGCCTGCGAATACATTAAGTTGCAATTATTCTTCTCTATAGTTTCTAATAATCTTGATGTGATTCCCCATGGAATAATATATGATGTTGTATGTATGTAATAAATATACAAATAGTAAGGAGTAAGAACCATTTTTGGTGTCAATGTTTTATATATTGACTATTTAAGATTTTAAGTCTATTTTTGCCATTGATAAACTGTGACTAAAATATGTTTTTCAGTGTCGCTGTCTTTTACAAAAGAATATGCAAATACATTCACAATTTTGCCATGAAGCAATGGCGATGGCTCAAAATGTTTATTTGGAATTGGTGGAACTATATTTATATATACATCAACAATGATGGTTTGTCCATAGGGTTTGTCCTATGGGCGCCCTTCATACGGGTCGACAAATATTGATATTTTCGGAAAAAAAATTAAATTCTGCCTACCCGTTATTCACAATATGAAGCTCCAACGATCTGGCATCATTTACAACAAATTGCACACTTGAAAAACCAAAATTGACTGCATAAAAGAGGATTTATTGTCAACTTTGTCCATTTTCGCAATACCAATAGCAATGATGTTATATTGCCTGCGAATACATTAAGTTGCAATTATTCTTCTCTATAGTTTCTAATAATCTTGATGTGATTCCCCATGGAATAATATATGATGTTGTATGTATGTAATAAATATACAAATAGTAAGGAGTAAGAACCATTTTTGGTGTCAATGTTTTATATATTGACTATTTAAGATTTTAAGTCTATTTTTGCCATTGATAAACTATGACTAAAATATGTTTTTCAGTGTCGCTGTCTTTTACAAAAGAATATGCAAATACATTCACAATTTTGCCATGAAGCAATGGCGATGGCTCAAAATGTTTATTTGGAATTGGTGGAACTATATTTATATATACTTTGTTTGTGGTGTTTCCACAAACAAAAACAATTATATTTTATCGCCATGCAAACATTCAAAGAACTTACAAAATATACAAATTATCACGCTCCGTCAGTGCTTCCATTTTCAAAATCAAAATTTCTCATTTTTGTCATCAAAATTTCTCTAAATTCCTTAGATTGTATACGTTATTTCCTTGAAAATTCCTTGAAATTTCATTAGGCAGTTTGCAGTGCTTTTGTAGCAATACAAAGGATTTAATCAATTTTAAAGGCACAAAATAGCACAATTAACAAAGATAATTGCTAGCTAAAAATCCACAGGCTATTATACTGTTTAAAATTAAATATTTGTTATGAGTTCACAACATATACGTTTCCATTGATATAAATAATTAATTATTCACAGCGTTTGGCGCCAAAAGTTACTAAATTCCATCGCTCAAAAGCTTTTGGGAGTTTCGGAAACACGGGGAAAAAGTTAAAAACAAATTTTTAATTAAACATAGTTGATAATTCACTCAAAAATTTTAAAAAAAGTGAAACTTTCCTCTGCACTAATGCACTTGGATCAATATTTAAGTTGTTCGGGAAAAATCCTTAGATTTTTTCTCTTCCTTAGATTTTCCTTTTCAACACTAGAATTTCCTTAGAAAAGGAAATTTCCTTGAAAATGGAAGCGCTGCGCTCCGTGGGAACGACCAATATGGCCGCCGCACGTAAACTGCGACTGCGATCAGGCTTCAATTTTCGCCTGCCTACAGGGTGGGATGCGCTATCTACACGGCAAAAAACGATCAGGTTGTTGCAATACTGATGAAAACAAGATTGAACAATGCTTTGCTGCCCACATTGTTCACAGTTGTCAACAATATTGAACAATATTGTTACACCCGATTCAGGCTCAACAACATTGTTCAATATTGTTGACAAGTGTGAACAACGTGGGCAGCAAAACATTGTTCAGTCCTGTTGAGCAACGGGCTCGGCGTTTTTTACCGTGTAGTGTATATGAGATATCTATGGACCACACAACGCTATTGTGATGTTGCACGTACTTCATGTAATACAAATTATAGAGGTTTTACTGTACATTGAAGCATTGTATGTCAAAGCATTGTATTTTAAAGCAAATTGTATGAATTTTTATTAAATAAAAGACCTTTGCGGGAGACCTATGGGAAGATTGGTTGTTCCACACTCAAACCCAGTGGAAGGGAAAATTTCATTCACTTCAGGGTGTAATTCTTCAGCAAAGCCAAACTTTTGAAAAAAAAACCCCAGGATTTATATAAAGCTTATGAAAAGTTGAAGTCCAAACAGCTTCAGGGACACCTGGAATAGTTTCAATTCAGGGACACCTGTCATACACCTGTCAATAGTCTCTTATATAATGCACTTGTCATCGGCTTCCCCGAGGGGTCGACCCCCGGGCTGACCACGGGGATTGTCCAAGGTGGGGATGCAATCTTAATGAATTTCCCGGGGGGTGGGGGAACATAAGAGATCAAAGTCCCGTGGTCATTTCCTTACCTGTCGTGAATTCCCCCCCCCCCAGCGTCTTTTAAGCTAATAAAAAGGCCTACTTATAAAATCTCATGATACACATAATCATTCGATAATCCAAAAGATAAAATCTAATCATCGGTATTTTGACACTGGATTTGAAGAAAATACTAAACATTTTACATATTTATGCTATAATTTAATACGGTATAACATATACAAAATGAACATAGATTATACTGTCTTATACCTTTATTTTGAACTGTAAAACACAACAATATTAAAATCGCTAGTGACCCTCTAGTGTTAAAAGTGAGAGACAAGTATGATATCTTTGATATGCATTTTATGGGCCGATTAATATAACCAGTCTCGTATCCCGCGTTATGATGCTACCTGATCATTGTGTGACGTGCGTCGATAACTTGACGGCAATAGATAGTAGATCACGCGATAATTTTCGCTAAGATGAAACCAACTTTTATAATATAAAATTACATCGAAATGCATGAAACCTCAGAAAAGCGAACTTTAAACATTTAAAGTCAAAACATGCTGCAAAAGGTTGCAAAGCATCTAAGTGGTACAATTTGTACAATAAAAGTTTTCCAGTAGTTCTGCCTCTTGCTCCGTGAGGTTAATACAATTGCCATGGAACCAGACATCGCAACTGTCACAACATATCATGAACCTAAGAATGAGAGAAAACAAAGGGAGAGGTGTTCAGCAGAGTTTAAGTTTGATAATCTATTCTAACTGAATTGGGGGCTGACACTAGTTTACAAACAATGGTGCTCTAAAAGAGTTACGAAACAATCAAACAAAACAGCATATTAAACAAGTAGGAAAGGGTTTATAGTATGGCTAGTTGGTCTGTTATTATGAAGACCATACCTTCCGTCATCTGCTTCATTACAGATGCAGTGCAATTCTGCTCGTGAATCTTTTTCCACTCGTGAATTAAGGTCTCCCGATGAATCGTTTTCTGCTCGTGAATCAACGTCTCCCGATAAATCCTTTTCAGCTATACTCTCTGAAAACGTAAAAAAAAACCCCATCAAATGTACATTTGAAACAATTTGGAATGCCCAGACTCTTTTATTATCAACGTTAAGTTAAGGCACTGCCAACTTAATGGATCGAAAGCTCAGCAAAATAAATTTCAATCACCACTTATTTCATATGCCATGTATCTGCAATATGATCACATAAATGCATGAAACTATGCACCGTTTTGACATTTACGTCACTTAGCCTGGATTACTCGTTCTCATGGGTTGTTGGCCAATAGCCTTACGTCTTTTACAAATGAAAAGAGATGCTTACAGGCCAAAAAAAGTATAAGTGACGTAATATCGAAAGGGTGTGATACAATTTGACGGGTTTTGTAAATGGAAAAGATCGAGTAGAAAATTATATACATTTTTAGACCGGCTAACCACGCACAGCTGCGAAAAATGCAACAACAGGTCCTAGCTGGCAGGAATCGAACTTACGGCGCTGTGATGCAATTTACCACTGCGCGCTTACCTTTGTTTCTTTGTGCTTGTTTTCTTTTCCTTGTTTCTGCCGCCTTTTTTGCTCCTCGTTTCCTTCTTAGTTTAATATTCTTAAGATGCTCAATCCAAAAACTAACATCGGACTCGCTGAGCAAAGTGTTTTTCGCCAAGTTCTTAATATCAGCATCCGTGATCTCTTCAGAACTATTGTCGAAATATTTTCTTACTACTTCTCTGGGAGGCTCAGCACAACATCCTAGTCCTTTTTCTTTAATCAACTGAATTGTTTTTTCAGGGTCAAGATAATGGCCACGGCAGAAACTTACACACTTATCGCATTTACCTCCCCATCGTTTTTCAGGATGTGGAATTGGAAGAGGTATAGTCGTAAGTGATGGCCCACCTTCAAACCAAACAGGTGGCGAACTTGGTTTCCCTTCACGGCAACGCGGGTGATGACATTTCTTCTGGTAGCATGGCAGGAGTATAAAAATGTAGTTGTCCGGCAGGTCTTTCACCATGTGGTTATTCCTCACATCCCATACATTCGTGAAATACTTGTATTCGTCCGGATAATTCTTTTTGAATAATAGCTGGTTTTTCTTTGATCCTTGTAGAAATGTGAGCAAACGATCTCGTCTTTCATGATTATTCCTTGAAACATCATCGCAACATCCTTTTAACAACAAAATGGGATTACCAGAGCATTTCGTTCCAGAAACACTGTTAATGTAGGTCTCCGTAGCTGCACCAAGGTTAGATTCTAACCTGTCCTGGTCAATTCCTTCAGCGTTAAAATTAGAACCAAGAATAGTTGAGGGAATAAACACATTAGAATGTCCAACCGTTAAACATCCATTCAATAACTCTACACGGTTCAAATAACTCCCACCACTATATCGAGAAGTAACGATGGTGCAGGTTTTGTTCATTTTCAAATGCCATTCGCTCCACATAAATTGCACTTCTAAATGATTGGGACCTTCGTCTGCTGCCCCGTCTACTCGAATACAATCAATATCTTTATTCTGCAGGATGGGTTCAATAGCAGGTTGTTTGAGGAGCATTTGAAAATCCGCTGCATGCTGAGCCGGGTTTTTCGGGAAAACTTTCTGTGCTTTTACAATACCGACTGGCATTTCTGCTGTGTTATCGGTAGCCATAAACAAATAAGACGTTGTCTGCAATATCGAATTGTACTTATTTACATAATCCGTTCGTGTTGTGACTTCGGGCCGTTCAGCTTCACCGAGAATTTTATGTTGATTGTGTGTATACGTCGTGTCCAATCGAAAGCCCGCCGCATCATCTCTATTTAAGATAAACTTATTTCTTCCATCTTTAAGTTGAACATAGTCCAAACACTTATAAAACGCACAGCTCCAGTGTGCGTCTATATTCAGACGTACATTAAATCCCTTTCTTGCACGCCGAGACTTGAGGCCCGCTACTCCCCAGTACCTACGCGCTGACAACCGTCTTTTATTATGCACCAGACAAAGTTGAACAACTGTACCATAACCAATTTTAGTAGAATACGTCTTTTCTAAATGCCTTTTTAAACGCATGTACGTTACTTTCGGCCCCTTTTTTGTATTTCCACTAAAAGTGAGTACGCCTGTGCGCCTCCATGCATCTGCCCCAACACGGTTTTGCCTCGCAAAGCTCTCGATTTCTTTTCCAATGTTTGGAAATTTCATAACAGTTTTACTGACAGCCTTTGGAACCTTTCTCTTAAGCAAAGCTGTTTTTGTCACTTCTCTTGCAAGCATTCTTTTTTTTAGACGAGAAAAAGCAGCTTTCTTCTTCTTGACTTTTTCCTGAAATTCATTACCATGTAAATTATTTGTTCTTTTCAGGTTTACCCAATCCTCGGGGTCATCGCTTTCTTCATCTGTTAATACCTCACCAGGTATATGACTTTCTTTCTGAAGTGCCTGAGCTCTTGTTGTTAGATATGCTTCACGAGATTCTTCCATTGCCTCTTTTTCAGGTGTAGTATGGTCTGAAATTCTAACAAAGTCAATGAATTTGTTTAGCATGTTTTGAAAATCCTCTTTGTCAGCTATGCCTGGATATACAAGTTCCAACTGCGAAAGAAATGCAAACCAGTTAAAATCGTTTTGTTTCAAAATATGTAGTAACGACTGATTTGATGGGGTATTAGTGTCATCAGTAAATTGATCAGCAGTGCTAGATTCATTACTTATCAGCAACTCTTGTAATGGAGTAGTATCCGTAACGTCGCTTTCACAACATTTTTCATCATCACTTTCCTCATCAGAACTGCTTTCTTCTACATAAATTCCAAAAGATTCTAGAACTGCATCTTCTTTAGCACTTACTATTTCATCAACAACCTTTCGGATGTTCATATATTCATTCACTGCCTGTGCCACTTCGTCTCTCACTTTATGCAAATTCGATATACCAAAAGTTGATTTAGCTTTTGAGGCAGACACTCCCGCTGTAGCCGCAACTTTGATCAGTTTTCTGTCACTTTCAGAGCTTGCAAGGTCGCACAAGGCTTTCAGTGCCTCCCGGTTTAAGCCAAAAGATAATTTCTCTTGTGGAATTAGTTTACCAATCATGACTTGGAGTTTGATTAAGTCCGTTTGGGGAGTATACTCCATAGCATACAAAATCCCCTTAAGCTTCATGACAACTATGGGCAATTGCATATAACGCCGCACAGCTTTATCAGATTTGTAAAGAGCTGAATCAAACTGCAAACAAAACAGATTTTTCACTGGTATCACACACTTGTTCTCCACAATTTTTGCAGCATCGATTAGGATTGAACAGGTGGCACATGATTCTACATCGCCATGCTTTTTTAAACAGTACATCTTTCGTGCAATTTGAAATTCCGATAAGGAAATATCTTTGATGTGTGATATATACATGTCTTCTTGTTTAACATCCTCTGATAAATTTTTCCCAACATAAGCTAAATATTTACAATAAATTTTTTCAGAGTGTAAGTCGGCATAGTCAGTGTCTATAAACTCAACAGCATTCTTTCTATCTACACGTTTAGTCATAAAAAATGCACGTTCTGGTTGGAGGATACCTCTACATCTTCCTGAACTTCGCTCATTGAATCACCTTCCAACACATTCTGGACATCTTTTTGCTCGAATTCATTATTATCATCATCCTTATCGAGATCAATAACATTTGAGGTGTCATCACTGGATGGCCATTCTGTCAATGCTCCTGAATTACTGGATTTTCTTTCAGTTGAGGTATCATCACTGGATAGCCATTCTGTCAATGCTCCTGATTTACTGGATTTTCTTTGAGTTGAGGTATCATCACTGAATAGCCATTCTGTCAGTGCTCCTGATTTACTGGATTTTCTTTCAGTAGATGAAGTCTTTCTCTTCTTGGAATTTCTTGATTTTGTCTCAGCTTTTTCCAACTTGGCCAACTCTTTCGTTTTTAACTGTCGTTCCTGGTGAATTTCCAAAATTGACTTATTAATTTCTGCAGCTTCCAGGAACTTTTCTGTATTCGAATATTTCTGTTTTTGTTTTTCCAAAAGACTAATAGTTTCATTGTGGTTTTGAATTGCGCCTGATAACTCTTGAATTTGATCTTTTCTCATCTCATTGTGCAAGTACTGACGTTTCTTCGTTTGTTTTGATTGGGTAGTCTGTTTTCCAAAGGCAGTAGATCGAGAAACTTTTTTTTTATAACTGTAGCCTTCATCATCAACTCTCTTTCTTGCACGGGCAAACAACCCTCCTCGATCTTGCAACAATGAACAATCTTGTTTTGCCAATTCCAAACTTGCATCGTTAACTGCTTTTTGGTACTCTGATAAATCGACCAAATTGCCACTTCGACCATAGATTTTACTTTCCTTTTCTAGATATGCAGAGTCGATTGTGACTGTGCTTGTCTCATCAGACACATTAACTTCATTAACCTAATAATAGAATAATATTTTCAGAGAATTTAAATTTAAAGATAAAGTAAAATTTTTACATGTATCATATAATATACAGACACAGATTAACGATACATTTATTATGACTTACTTCACTAACTTCTCCAAGGGAAAGTGTCCCACTCTGCCCAACCAATGTTCTTTGTTTAGACTGCGTCTTTTCTACTTTAAAAGTAAACATTACAACATATAACTCACATGGAAAATGATAATTTATCAATAAAAGTTTTATAAATTTCTATGGTAATTCTCCACTTTCTAATGGTGTAAAATGGATTTGTAGCAATGAAAAAGGCGAAACATTTTAATTTTCCTTACATAAAAATACATGTAACAAACCACATAAAACATTCACCTCCTTGGGACAAATACTGCACACTCTGATTACTCTGGACCTTGACAAACAAAAACAAAGGTACTTTTTAATTTCTACATTGTGACTATTTGTCTTGAAATCAAAATAGGTTTAAGGAATTTTGCTATTTTGCTAGGTTGTTAAAAATTTAACCAGTAAAATATGAGAAATTTGTAAGAAAGCCGACATAGTACAGTGGTCAAACAGATGCGCTTAATTTCAAAGACTGTTCTGTTTATAGTAATATTCTTGTGTGTTTTCCCCTTCATTTTCATTCATTCTTTGCTCTAGAATTCACTGCCAGGGAGGCAGGTCTATACTAGTTGGGTGTGTATGACACCAAATCAGCTTTGCCCATGGCGATTCAGCAAATTATGAAGCCTACCTGTTTTTCTGCCACAATGCTAATACTTTCCTGTTCCACTACTAGCCTGTCTTTATCAGTAACGTCATCTATGTTATCAATTTCAATATAGTCGTTCCATTCACAGTCAAATTTTTTAAGATAAACCTTTGTATTTTCGGGAATTTTGAAACAATTTTTTACTTCAATAATCAATTGCTCGAATGTTTGACTGTCACTTTCATGTATTTTAATGATTTTTTTTCTGTCTCCCAACTGTAACAACACCTATATTTGACAAAATGAAATATATTATAAATAAATATTAATGTATTATTAACTGTACCATGCTTGTATTCAAATCAGTGAAATGCTGTTTAAAATAAAGAATCAAGAGCGTTTGTTTGTTGTTTTTTTCAAATATACAGGAAGTCACATTTGCATACTTGTTTTAAAATACTTTTAATATATTTGCATACTAAAATATGTAAAATACCAAATTTTTAAAATACTTTTAATATATTTGCATACTAAAATATGTAAAATACCAAATTTGTAATTTCATACTGAATTGAAAGTGGATTAGAAAGTTGGTGGATGTATGATTTTAACCCAAAAAATTTAAGGATTTTTAAAAAATTACCTTTTGATTCCATCTTGCAATTCCACGCCACTTTCCACGCTAGTGATTTCCGCCATCTTGAAGAAATGAACTGTGCTTCCACTTTCAAAAATTGAAAAATCCTTATTTTTTCCTTATTTGGACTAATTTCCTTCAAAAATATTGAAATTTTCTTTTACGAATTTTGCCATTTATATGTAGATTTATGCAAAATCATGGCAGAAAAAGTGGTTAAAAACATGTGCTCATTTGATTTTTTTCAGCTAATTTTGAAAAATCTTTCAAATTTTCTATTTTTTCCTAAATTTCCTTCAAATTTCCTTCGATTTTAAATTTCTTTCACATTTCCTTCATTTTCATAAAAGCCAAAATTTCCTTTGAAAAGGAAATTTCTGTCAATATGGAAGCTCTGGAAACGAAGCTATCCACGCAATTCCTTAATTTCCGACATATTTGGAAAATATTTCCTTTAAAAATTTCCCCGTCATATTCCCGTGGGTAAAATTCAAAAAAGCAATTCCCCCACCCTCTTTTTAAGTGGTAGAACAAAGTGTTATGATTTTCCCGACTCTGGGGAAGAATTTTGTTGCAATCTACGTGTATTCTCCCACAACATCCCGTGGTCAGCCCGGGGGTCGACCCCTCGGGGAAGCCGATGACAAGTGCATAATTCCTTTGTTCCGTTTTTTTTTGACACGCTGTGTGTAATAACGATCTGGCTAGCATCAATTAACGACTTTGTATAGTAGTTTATGTAATTATGATTAAGATAATCAATATATTTTTTATACAAAATTGTATATGTGCATTTCTGCAAATCCAACGTTGATTCGCTTTGCGTTTTCGAACCTTTTTCGACGTCATTTCAACGTTGGTAATGCGACGTCGAGAAAATGACGTTGTTTTTTACTGAACACAGATAATACAATCAAAATAAATAATGATTTGGTTAACCAAGTGACGTTTGTAAAGTTTCTAGGAGTTATAATTGACGAAGAGTTGACATGGAAGAACCACATCTGCTCACTTCTGAAAACTATTATTAGATGTACAGGTCTGATTGCTAAACTCATCTTCAAAACTGTCAGCCGCCAGTTGGTCTAGGATTAAACTGCACTTTAAAACGTTCAAAATAAAATATTTTGAGGCTTTTGGGCTCAAGATACTATCAAAATGAAGCGAGAAGTGATATGAATCCACTGGTATATGGTCGAAAAAGAGAAAACCAATGATACCAAAGTTATCAAGGGTCAAATGTACTGCATTTTTTTATAATTCAACAATACAATTTCGCTTGGCTTTCAAAGACAAAGGCCATAAATCGCTAGAACTGTTGTTTAGTAATACATTTGACATTCGTAATTAGTACAATTTCTAATGCTGGATTGAACGGTGGTATTTTTATAAGTAATAGCATAAAAAGAGGCGAATTAGCTATTAAAACGTCCCGCCCGATGAAGGTCGTTTAGTAAAATTCCCTTGGGCGCCGCTCGATGAGGGTGATTTAGTAAGCGGCGCCCAAGGGAATTTTACTAAACGACCCTCATCGGGCGGGACGTTTTCAATAGCTAATTCGCCTCTTTTTATGCTATTACCTTATAATATCAATATATCATGATTGCGGGTATTCCCGTTGTTCTCGCAGGGCCATTAAAAAACAATTAACAATAAATTAAATTGTATAATTGTTTTCCATGTCTTTGTTTAGTTTTGGCGATTTCAGATATATTCATTTTTTCGAATCGTACCCGCTTTGACGTTGTTTCGGGTAGGATTAGAACTAATTCTACCTGACATGACGTAAAAGCGGGTAGGATTAGAAAAAATGAATATAATGAGGTGTATTAGTTATCAATTGCCCTGCGAGAACAAAGGGAATACCCGCAATCATGATATTATTATCCTTATTTGGCCATTAGGCATTACAAATACACTATGAAACGTACTGCAAGCGATTTGTAAACAAATACAATTTCGCTTGATTTTCAATCCAAAGGCCATAAATTGCTAGAATACTGGTGCCTATTTGACACCTGTAAGTACAATTTCTTACGCTGAATCGAATGGTGGTATTTTTATCCTTATTGCGCCATTATAGGCATTACAAATACAAGGACAAACCTGTGGACAAACGTAGTGCGAGTGATTTGTGATCAACAATACGTTCTGCGAGCGATTTCTCAACAATACAATTTCGCTTCATTTTCAAAGGCCATAAATCGCTAGAATATGGGTGTTTAGTAATACATTTGACATCCATAAATACAATTTCTTACGCTGAATCAAACAGTGTCACTTTCTTCTCAAAATATAAAGCAGCACAGTCAAATGTACAAACTTTTATCAAACTTGCGATTTGCGAATGTTGCTGTTTCCATGTGAAATTCCTTGTAAAATTGTTAAATTTTCCCGAATTTTCCTCAAAATGGAGGGCTATTTATGGATAATTTGGGTAAAATTGGCAGGAGCCTTATGGATAATTGGGGGGAAATTAGGCAGCTCATTAATATTCTATTTTGTGGCTATCGATCCACGATCCACTATCCGAGAAAAATGCGGGCCGAAACCTATACTCGCCGCCCAGGATATACCATGCCTGAAATATACGAAAGGTTCTATTTTTTTGTTGTCGGTAGGCGTACCTGCGTACCGAGTTTTATAGGGTTTGTTATATAATCGGCGCAATTATCCAATAAATTTATTGATTGGTTATTCTCATAAATATAAAAATATCTTATAATGCAATTTGAAATCTGGAATATTTATGCGCTACTACTGTATATGCCAATATAACATTTACATTTACTTGTACTATAACAATTGCGGAGAATTTCAATATAACGTTTACTAGCTCTATGCTAGCGTACCGGCGTACCCAGAGAATGTTAATATAACGCTTACTAGCTCTATGGTGGTGTACTAGCGTACCGGCGTACCCAGAGAATGTTAATATAACATTTAATAGCTCTATGGTGGTGTACTAGCGTACTGGCGTACCCAGAGAATGTTAATAACATTTACTAGCTCTATGGCGGTGTACTAGCGTACCGGCGTACCCAGAGAATGTTAATATAACATTTACTAGCTCTATGGTGGTGTACTAGCGTACCGGCGTACCCAGAGAATGTTAATATAACGCTTACTAGCTCTATGGTGGTGTACTAACGTACCGGCGTACCCAGAGAATGTTAACATAACGCTTACTAGCTCTATGGTGGTGTACTAGCGTACCGGCGTACCCAGAGAATGTTAATATAACATTTACTAGCTCTATGGTGGTGTACTAACGTACCGGCGTACCCAGAGAATGTTAATATAACGCTTACTAGCTCTATGGTGGTGTACTAACGTACCAGCGTACCCAGAGAATGTTAACATAACGCTTACTAGCTCTATGGTGGTGTACTAGCGTACCGGCGTACCCAGAGAATGTTAATATAACATTTACTAGCTCTATGGTGGTGTACTAGCGTACCGGCGTACCCAGAGAATGTTAATATAACATTTACTAGCTCTATGGTGGTGTACTAACGTACCGGCGTACCCAGAGAATGTTAACATAACGCTTACTAGCTCTATGGTGGTGTACTAGCATACCGGCGTACCCAGAGAATGTTAATATAACATTTACTAGCTCTATGGTGGTGTACTAACGTACCGGCGTACCCAGAGAATGTTAACATAACGCTTACTAGCTCTATGGTGGTGTACTAGCGTACCGGCGTACCCAGAGAATGTTAATATAACATTTACTAGCTCTATGGTGGTGTACTAGCGTACCGGCGTACCCAGAGAATGTTAACATAACATTTACTAGCTCTATGGTGGTGTACTAACGTACCGGCGTACCCAGAGAATGTTAATATAACATTTACTAGCTGTATTGTTGCGTACTAGCTAACGTCTAGCCTATATTAAAGACGTTTAAACGAGTTGCTTGGTTTTTTTGTAACTCCATTTTGAGTTACAGAAGCGTAATTTTATATCATGAAAATTGCTTTCAAACTACAGTATGTATATGCTATTCTTTTTCGGAAAGCGAGCTAAAAAATTTTGCTGGGGATTGGCCTACATTACGATTTGAATCGGTCGATCATTCTCATCGCTCATTGGCTTCTCCATCAAGCTCACGTGGTTCCGGCATTGGAAGATTTCCAATCGAAATATAAGTATTCTATGACCATCATTAGCATTCAGCTATCTGGGAGCGCGCACACACAACTATTCCTTGCAGTTGTCAAGAGTCAGCGATTTAATATACACGGTATGTATTTTTTAAACAAGACAAAACTTTATCAATTTGATCTATCCATGACATCCTTTATGGTTTGTAAACATTGCCGTCACTTATTTAGAAAACTTATTTTATTATAAGGTATGTGTGCGTCAAGATCTCCTGTCAAAGGACTGTCCGTGCGAGAAGACAAGGACGGTGTACGTTCACTGCATTCCAAGATTGGTGATCGGCGCTACAAACGGATCGCGAATTTCTATTTTAGCATCCAGACCCTAGTCACATTCCCAGGGAAAAATAAATTGAACGGTTACATTCTCGACGTTAACCGCATAGATGGGACGTCAATGTAAGTATACGATCTTCACTTTTTGGAAATTAAGCCAAGGTTCCAAATGAGGCCAGTTGTGCCTGGGAACCCAATCTCATAAATTTTCCAATTTTAGGGAAAAAAATGGTAAAAATTGAAAAATTAGGCAACCAGAAAGCGTAAACTAGGACGCTCTGATATAGGTCACAAAATCGGTTGTCAGTTTGTGTTGTGTACGTGTATTCTACATTATCGTGCTTAATTTCGAAATATTCTGCTATTTTAATACCCTATGTAAAGCTGTTTCCGTAGTATATTAATAATCTCTGTTTTAGGAATGTTTTTATTCTGTCAACATGTCTAGATTTAGATTAAAACAACGTCATTACGCGCGATTGGTATTTTGGAGTCTGGGAACGTCCTAGTTTTTGACGACAACAGCCTAGTTTTTTTCCAAATAAGGTAATTCTAGGACGTTCTCAGACCCCTGCGCACAAAAAACTAGGACATTCCCAGTCTTCTTCACCTTCTCACGTCCAGAAAACTAGGCAGTTTGCATTTATATAATTACAATGCGTGATATCCGAAATAACATTTGCGCAATAACATTGGTGTAATCAGAAAAAAAGCAAGAAATACATTATATTCTTTGTATTCAGTACAGCTACCAATAGTACAATGTACTGAATATTAGTTATTACGCTTATCACTCACTTATTGAGGCAATGATTATTTACGCAAATAACGCAATGACGAATTGTGATTCATGTTTGGCATACATTACATTGTAATTTTTAAGAGATACGTAGTCATCAACTAAATTGTTGTTCTGAAACGAATTTATAACTTGTTCAAGTAGAGCAGAAATCAATTCAAAGCAGCTAAAATTACTGCTTATACGCAAGACATAACGCTTGATATCGTTTGTGTCGGATATCTGCGATTTATACTAGGTGTTTATGCATGTTTTTTGTCGGATTACTAGGTGTTCTGCGCATTGTAAATTGTAATTAAGGTTTCCTTTAATTGCGTCACAACATTCCTTCAGTTCCTTGCCGCCTGGCCATATCCTGCTGCGTTCTTGACTTTTTCGAACGCGTAATATGACGAATTTCGGTTAAATATTCAGTTGGACATTTGTTCCCTTACACGCGTTTTGCTAAAACAGAAATTATGTTAGCCAAAGCAGTGTCTGAGCAAAAAATGGAAATTTAGAGCATTTTTCGACCCACGACTTTTACGCACGACTTTTCACCCACGACGCACGACTTTTTACCCACGACACACGATAAAAACTCAAACTCTGCCGCAACGAAAGCTTCTAAAAACACCAAGTTTCACGCGAAAACAGCCCTAAAACTTGCTCTTCTCGCTGAAGTCAATGAAAAATTATTTCAGCCAAAATTTCGGGAATAATGAGCTTCTGACGTTCGGTTCGATTACGCTGCAATACTTAAAAGTAGTGCGTAGCATGAGAAAATCGATCTTCTATTAAACTGTATTGCAGTAAAACAAAATTTAAATTTTGTTTTTAATCACAATAAAAATGACTTACATTATCAAAAAGCTTACAAAAAAACTACACATAAGACTTTTAAACAGATTTGTCATTCTTTAAATAGTTATTGAGTTATTGCTGTTTTAAATGTGAAGATTGGACCAAATGCTCGCAAAAAGGACTGGGTACTAGGTTTTTGACAAAGCTTGACAACGTATAATTCGAAAACAATTTGAGAAAAAACTGTTGTTAGCTTTAGCTTTCTGTTTAAATGCAATTTATTTTTCTTGTGATTGAATCCAATTGAATAGAAGATTGATTTTCTCATGCCCTCCTCTGACCATATTCAACACCATGTGTTGGGCAGAAGATCACTTTTACATATCACCAGATATTACTGTGTATTTAAAATACTCATTAATAATTCATAAACCTTGTGGCAAATCATGTCGGCCATAATATGTCACGTGGAGTGACTTTATATCTGTTAAAGCATGAGGCATTATATAATTGTTCATCCTAATTAGTATGATTATATAATGGTTCATCCTAATTAGTATTCTTTTGTAGTCGTATTTTAAGCTATTCAAAATACTCGTTGTCGTGTTTTATCAGATATAAAACGCTCCGCTGCGCCTCACGTTTTATATCTGATAAAACACTCCTACTCATGTTTTAAATAGTACATAGATCACTACTATAAGCATAAAAAAATTGGTACCCTTTTCCAGTGGCGTAACTACTGGGCCAAATGGGGGCCCCCACAGGCTGTAGGGCAAAAACATTGGCCAAGACTTCTGATGTGTTACAATGTCGTTTTCTCAAGACTCCCGATGTATTACAATGTCGTTTTCTGATCATCACTCCATCAGAATTCTGCAAAAGCGGGTGAGCATGTCCTGGACCCCCTAAAAAACTTGTGCATATACGGCGGTCGACTCGTGCTTTTGGCACTTATACCATGAGGGGGGCCTTCGAAAATTTTGAACCGGAGGCCCCCTGATATAACGTTACGCCACTGCCCTTTTCATTTAAGCAAACACCCTTGGCTGCCGGTCTATAAATATCGTGTGAGCACTTGCGAACTATGCAACTACTTCTTGTTTCAGGCTAAGCTTGGCTCAACTACTTCAGGCTAAGCTTGTCTTTTTTGTTATTAAAATTTTTATGTTTTGAATTAAATGAGACAAATACTGATTTTGATTAATTAACTTCAATCACACTGTGCTTCAATTGCCTCCATCTGGGCAAATGTTGGTTTTGAAATGACCCACCCTGTCCCCTGGGAAACGTGAAATGAGCAAATGCCCTGATGTGGCTGGTCCAATCTTTGACCACATGGATAGTCAGAAGGGTGAATATATTGGATGACGTCATCTATGGCAACTGAGGGCCTTTAGGTAGAAGCGACTGGTGGTCGTTTTATCGAGTTGAAGAGCTTTATTGAAACTCAAAACATCAAAACCATGTTACAAAAAGTTTTAAAGGTTTAAAGCATTTTATTAAGGCTTTTGTAATTGTTTTTAGGGAATGTTTTGTTTTGATTGAAGAAATGGCGGGGGCAGTCAAGTTTAAGTCGGCCATCAACCGAACATTCAGTGAGTGCGGTGGGGTGTTCTCTCAGGACATCAAAGATAACCAATTGATCAGCTATTTGATGGACATGGTGGAAGATTTCGTGACTAACGTCAATCGAAGAGTTACTGGAGTCTTGACCCTCGGTCGTCAGCTGAACCCAAAGAAGGTCAATGCGGATGGGCAGTTTGACGAGAACGGTGTGATTGAAAAGGACGACTATGAAACGTCCGTATACATTTTAAATGAGAATCTGCAGGTAAAATTTATTTCCAATTAGTTTAAGTTCAAGCCTAGCACTTTCTAGCTTAGTCTTTTGAATAATGACTGATTCATCATTTTCCCATAGATTAACAAGAACGGAGTTATCTTGAAAGAAAATTGGACGCACAGGTGGATGGTGCCGTTTCTCGTCGCAATTCCTCGCGCAATTTCAGACAAGAAAGTGCTCAAGTACCTGTACGACCACAACCAAGTACTCGTTAGCCTTCCATTTCAGTCATTTAATTGGAAGCTGTTCATACGAAAGGCAAAATCGTTTTTTAAGAGCAATTTCATGCCATTCATCAATTTCTTGAGTGGTGCACTTGCACTTTTCCATTATGAACAAGTTGTGAATTGGCTGGGTAAGGCAAACAACGTATAAATGTATCCAAACATTGTTTGGGGACAATGTATAACCTTCAAATTAGGTTTAGTTTTCCCGCGCTTTTCTGAGACTTCGCTATTAACGCTGTTGGCTTACTCTGTTTGCTCTAGGCCTATACTTCCCTACCCACACAGTATGTCCTTTATCTTCGATATTCACCAGTTGAATATCGTTATTTATTATATGGACAATGGTGTTTTACTGGAAACTAAAACACTCGTAGAACTCATACGTCACTACATTCACCCCTGCTAGTGACATACAAAGTTCGAAAATTTCCCGCCATTTTCATTGTTGTTGTTTTGAAAATACAAATGGTCTTTGGTTCGTTTTTAAAACGAAATTAACGTTGCAAATAAAACGAAAACATTTAAAAGACATGTTGAGATAAGTAAAATTTATTCTACTTTTGTGTTTGCACTATAATTTAAAAAAAATATTGCTTTATGCTGGTCTTTCGCGCGCTTATTTACATGTTGTCTTTGTGTGTATTTTTGTCACTCTGTCCATAGAGGGCCTTGACACGAGAACATAAAATCCATCTCTTTGCAACGGTCTACAAATATCCTCTATATAACCATAACATTGTTGGAAACTTCAGGCAAAAGACTATCGAGACTCCATAACAGATATCCGTTATCTTAAATTTATCGCTATGTGCACGTTAAATTGTTTTGAAATTTATTTCCAGGTTCATGTCCAGTACCCACTGCAATTGGCGAAAATTCGTGTGGAAAATCCACTGCGCTTAAACTAGTGGGTCAACTTGTTGGCATGCGTACAGTATCGCAATCATCTTCGGAGTCTGTTATTAGCGACCTGACGAAGACGACATTCCCACTAGGCTGGGATGACCCAACCTTCGCCCACACTGTCCGCTCACCACTCGCGGCGGTCTTCAATGGCTGTGGCAACCAAACCCAGGCTCGTGGCAATGAAAAACCGATCACTGCATTTATACTAACATGTAACTTTGAAATGGACGGAGACCTGAGGTAATATCATTTAAACCTGAAGATCAGGTTGAAATGGCTATAATAGTAGTTTAGCACGAGCAATTTGTTGATAGTAATAGACATAATATTCCCAATATTGTAGATCATTTGAAAGAACAACGCCAATTTGGTTTAAAAAGTTGGTTACGTCGGAGGACGAGCCCGCCGATCACATCTTGGAAGCCAAACAAGAAATATTTTCCTTGGCTTCGCCGCATTGTCTTTTTGATGAACAACGAGAGGTCCGCTGAACACATAAATTGGTTCAAGCAGCACCTACCAGGAACGGCAGGCTCTAACCCAAGACTGTCAGAAATATACGGTCTTTATCGACTGATAGCGCACAAGGTAAAACTTTTTGTATATTCGTACTTTTGTACATTTCTAATAGTACATTTCTAATTTTAAGTGTGTGTGTGTTAACATAATATTTCATGGCAACGTGAAAATATGACTTCGTGTGGTGAAAACAGTATGAACGAGGGCAGCCAGTAAAATATTGTCTTTATTATTTTTGGAATGAGCCTGGGTCTTACGAGAAAGCACACTCGTTAATATTTTTTCCATGGTAAAATATGGAAAATACCAGTGGCGTATTTGCCAGTATTTCACTATATCCATTTTACATTGATGGCTTTATTAGTTCTGTCCACTGTAGATTATTGAACTTGTCAACGACAATTCAGTGGTAAGTGGTGAATCATTTGACGCATATCTAATGGAGACGTTCTTGCCGTATGTTCGCTCGTTCTATGATGCCACCGTGAAAACTCTCAGCAGTGTCGAGGAGTTCTTCAACTTGTTGATTCAAGCAATCAGCTGTTTGCAGATGAATGCGGAAAAGGTAATCGCATCTTGTTCCTATATGCATGTGGCTATTGTTTAACGTGGATGAATATAGGATTGAATAGGATAGAATATGGGATAGAATAAGAGGATTTCTCCCAACAACCCTTTCATAATTGCGTCAATTAGCACGTTTTTAGGTTACATCTTCGTGTTTCGCCACGAATTTAATAGTTAGATGGTTAGGATTTGAGTCGTTAATAGGGTCATGATGAAAGAGAATATATTCGATCATGCGTGTGACATGAAGATAGCACCCGTTTTTATGAATCGTGAGCAACCTCCTTACCAGGGGTCTTTCTGCGGGCGACTGAGGAATCTATCCTCGTGCCCAGGCCTTAGGTCAAATGAGACCTGCATGGGCATGAGGATAGAGCGAATCACCTTTCGTCTTGAAACATGAAAATGGGAATCCTAGGTCAAGACGAGTGACGTAATTGTCGAAAGGGTTACTGGATTATTCAATGTCTGAGCCTTTATCGTCATCAAGCAATAAAACAGAACGATATAGTCGATACCTGCACCTTCCCCCAAACGACTACAACCAACACAATTATATTCTCCATAAACCACGTATTATATCAGCTGCCATAATAACCAATTTTCTTATTAGCTCAAAACATGGATGAGGAACTCTGTCCGAGGCAAGGACCACGAATTTGTTGTTTTCGTGTTGCCAACAGCACTAGCAACCATAGAAAAAGCTTCCCTTCCTGCGCCGACCGATGGAAATATTCGGGAACTTATCAAGAAGACACCTGGGGGAAACTCGAATCACCGGTCAACGTTTGAAGGGAGAACGAACAAGATTTGTTGCGTAAAATTACCCAGGACCGCATTAAGTGAAGATGTTCTTCAACAGATAGATTCGTGTATGTATACTGGTGGAACTTTACAGACTTTAATAGATCATGTTTATTTTGCTTATACCTGTTAGTAAAATAATACGGACATAGCGTTAGAATAGTCGTGTAATCTTCTCCGTCTTTTTCAGTTTTTGGATTGACTCTAAATGAAGTGCCAGAAGACGAAAACGTCAAAGCCAACGACGAAGCAACCAATGATCTGTTAGACGCCTTGACGGCAGAGCTTGAAGAGACAAGGGAAATGCTAGCGAACGAAAAGGCTTCCTCGAAAGCTCTGTTCGAAAGCAAGACCAAGCTTCAAGAAAGCTTCCACGAACAGCGGCAGTCGTTGACGAAGGAGAACGAAAACCTTCTGGACGAAGTGAAAGCTCTGAAAGCAAGGGTGAAACAACTAGAGTCCAGCATGAAGGAGAAAGAAGAGACGCCATCCTCGTCGACAACTGCATTGAGCAATAAGACCGGGCTGAGTGTTGTTGCTACAACACTAATGCAAGCTATTGGTGAGTAATTGTTGGAACTGATTACAACTGGTGTTGCGTGCACGCAACAGCCACAGCTGACGTCATACCTAGGGTTCCAGTCTTATTCTTTTATGTGTTGTGCAAGCTGCAGAGGGACAATAAAGCAATACCAAAAGCATATTGCTGTGATTAGCATAAATCGTTAACAAGGAAAAATATTTACCTACATCCATTCTACAATCAATATTCAAACTTTTTCTCTTTAGAACATAGTCATAGAGTGGAGCCAGAAAGTCAGGAGGATACAGAAATGCAGTCACTGGATGACTCAGGTAGGTTCTTCATATAGACTCGGTGACAGCCTAGCCCACTTTGAAATTTTAAAATTTGCTCCTCTTACCTTTCGCCCATCTGTGACGCATGATAGTGACTGCTACAAGGCCAACCTACCACATATGTACTGCGGGCACCTTACCATAAAAGTACTGATCAGTGGGTACAGGCCACTGAGACGAAATTCGTAATATGTGTGAATTTCATTTTTGTGAAACCGACACACTAAACTTGCTTCCGGACGAAAGTTCACAAGCCTTGTGCCTATTCGTTTTAGGCATTGGAAATGACTTGATTGAAAAAGGATCGCCCGCAGATGAAGAAAAGAACCATTGCAACTTGTGCGACAAGAGGACGACATCCCGCATGATAATGTGCACGAAATGCAGTCAATGGGCGCACTACACATGTGCTGGGATGGGAACCTACAAAGAAGCCTTGCGACAAAAAAATATATTTATGTGCAAGGAATGTAAATGACATGGAGTTATATAATGTACATAACAAGAGTTTTACTATGTAATAATCGACGTTCCCTTCTACTGTAATTCGCTTTACAGTTTATTGCATTTTCCGTAATGACCTCGCCTCGTTTTTGCCTCGTTCCCATGCATGGGGTATTTCCTCATATTTCGTGCATCATAAGTGTTATAAGGATAGGTTTGCTATTGGGCTTAAGAACAAGCAGCACATAAAACATGTAGATACATAACCGCGGTTAAATGTTTGCAAATGAGTGTCTTGTTCTGTTTTCCGTGCTACGATCCCGTAGGAGACGGAGGAAAACTTTAGCAATGCCGGTTCCCTTCTCGTACCCAGAGCCCTTCTTACGCGCGGTGCGACGAGGGGCTCTGGCCAAATCCAAAACCGGATACCATAAAAACTATCCATATATCATGGAATATATCCGGTATTAGAACAATAACGTTCGTTGTAGCCAATCAGATGCCAGTTTGATATGGATTTGGCCAGAGTCCCTCGTCGCACCACGCGTAAGAAGGGCTCTGGGTACGAGAATGCGCCAGTTCACGAAGCTCTCGCAAAAACTTTCTTTCCGAAGGAAAATTCTCCTACAACTTTCCTACCTTAAAATTGTCCAGTCGTTGTTTCTTTTTAGTTAATAAAGATACCGATAAAGTTACATGTATATCTACAATAATGTTGTACTAGCAGCAATATATTTACAAGTATAATTAAAAGTATATTTACAAATAGAGTGCTGCCTATGGTGTTGGCAGAAACAACTACCTTTGAATTGTTGAACTCTTCCCAACCTTGGGAAGAACTGGGACCTTGCAGTGGTGATGACATTTCTCCGTGTACTTATTGCGGTACTTAACAAGTCGATGTAAAAAAAAGAATTGATGCACATGAGGCATTGCACATATTATTTTCTTAAATCTGCTTGCCCAAATGAACGTTTGTTCGCATGCCATAGTGTTAAAAGCAGGTGGTACTTTATCATCTGGGTTATAAAGCTTCTTGCACTTGGGGTCCACGTGATTTCTAAGGTGTAGACAGTCAATTACCTTTGAAATTACTTTCCATGCTTTGTTGAATGGTGCTGGCAATGGCAAGTCATCCTTTGAGATGAGGAGGCTGTCAACATGACACATGTTATCATATGCCAAGCAAAGCGATGACATGGCTTCCATAATATCATCGTCAGGACTTCCGTGATCTTTCATAACTTTAAACTTGCGATACAGCCAAAGTATGGTTACAAGGAATGCCTGCGTTGGCGACTCAGATCTACAAAAGTCGAAAAGAGTAATTTAATTAATTTAGCTCTTCTTCTAAACAAAGTCTCTCTATAACTACAATGGAAACGTTTCATGAAGCAAACTACACTGTACCTAAACCTCTTCGCATGCATTTACAACTGAAATGGATTGAAAGGGCAATGTCACAAATTCTTGAGCAAATCTGGCCCTCGCAAATGTTGCCCAAAACTGAAAATAAAAGGAAGGTAGGCCCAAAATAAAGCAATAACAGACACAAAAAAACATGTACAGAAGTACGGATGGGCAAGATTAGGCGAAGATTGAGAGGGATTGTAAATAGCAACTTGATTAATTGTTGGCAGACACTTTTTCAAGTTTTGGTCAATTTGTAAGAAGATGTCATCTTACATTTTGCATGGAAGCTAAAAGTTGTTTAAGATTCGTCTAATATAACTGAGTCCATTTACAGTGTTTGTTTTCAAAATTTCACTTCAGTTTTTGAATAAAAGGCATTTTTATTAAAAAAATCGGTGACATTGCCCTTTTAACAAGGGTGGATTTTCATTTTTTTAAACAGGAGGGGTAGAATAATTCTTAGTGGGGTTCATACAGCGCCACTGTGGGCGCTGCAAATGCAGCCACCCGAAGGTTTTGTGGATGTGGGACAGTGGGATTAGACATCTCTATGATGAAAAATAATTCTATCATTATCTTAAAACAAAAATGGGTTAAAAGAAGATTAAAGCCATTAGACACTATTTTAGACATTTTGTCAATACAGTACATGTCATAAACACTGCAATTGCATCTTTAATAACTTGCAATCACATGTTTACCTTGTTTAGTGTAATACATAAAACTCTTGGTGTATTTGATAATTTCGAATATATCAGCTCAACTGCTTTCTTTCTCTGGCCATTTGACGCAAAAATGTTGTTAAAGACTTTCACACAAAATGGAGGAATGATGGAAATGTTGCTGGAATCGAGGGGGGTTAACTCCGCCCCACTAAATCTGCCCTTGTTAGTAAAATCCCAATATACACTCTTGGATTCAGTAAGCTGTAAATTACTGTAAAAACAGATTTTGTAACTGCATTGAAACAAAAATAGAACATGTATCAAACCTGTACAGTGGTTGCCAATAATCGATGTGGCCGCCAGCACTTACAATAAAGAACAGGCCCCTAGACCATGACTGGAAAGCCTTCAAGACACCTGTATCCTTATTGCATGCAATATCCTCCAGGGCCGCCAGGTTTTCAACAAATGTGGGATTCTTGTGAATAAATTCAGATGTGCCTAAATATATATTTAAAGGGGAAGTCAAGTCCGTTCTGCGCATCGGTTCTGCGCATAACAATAGAGGGCCCTCTGAGGTAAACATTGCCCAAATTTTGAATGTTTCGAATTTTTCTGAACACAAACTCTATTTCATATTCATGTAGAAGCATAACGAACCAAAATGGTGTTAAATATTCAGACAGTACATCATATTTTAAAAAATACAGCAGTTCAAAATGTAAACAAACCGTTTGTTTACATTACGGACTTGACTTCCCCTTTAATAAACATATGATTGTGAGAAACTGCTGAATAGAATTTGCCAAATTAACAAATATATTTAGAAGGGTCAAACCATGCATTACTACAATGCAGTAAAGTTCTGACTATATTTTAAGTATGGCTAAAATGGTTCTTACATAACAGGTAATTAGAGTGAAATCTGACTGATTTTTACTTTTTTTTAAATTTTTTTTTTTGAGGGCGGGGGTGGCTTATTACAGAGGGGGCTCAACAGTTTACAGTATTTCCAGAAAAAAACATATGTTCCTGGCTAAGTGTCAGTTTTAAGAGCGGTTGTCTGTAATAGTCAGGTAAGACGTGTAAAATGAAAAAATTCAAAATCTTTTAAACTTTGTCAGAATGTAGGCCTATATGAAGTATTAATGTTGTGAAAGTTTTATTTCGATCGGATAAATATTGAAGGAGAGAGACGTCGAAATTGGTTTTCCCAGGCCAGATTCGATTTTTAGAGGTCAATTTACGGCACAACCAAAATCGCTCTATTTTGCGCGTTAATGGGAATGTTTTACAAAACATGATTTCGTTTTATAAATTAGAGATATTTATTGATTAGCAGACGAAATTTAGAGACATTTCTGTAAAAAGTGAATATTTTACAGATTTTCTTAATGTTTTTTTATTTCCAAACCTCTTTATTATATGCCATATTAGGCAGAGAATATCTCCATTGTTACATCGATTCAGACAGAAAATTCATAACCAGATCAAAGAAATATGTTTTCCCTTGCTATTAATCAAATAAAATTTTTGGGCAACTTAGAATTGAATTTTTGACGAATTTTTTCGTAACCCCTATTTGACCCGAATAACCGTATGTTATGTAATCAACGTCGAGTCATGTAGTTCTATAAATAACCAAAGAGCTCGTCAAAAGCGTTACTTCTTCGAGTAAACAAGCCTATGCCTATAAAACTACCTTAGCTAAAGTTGTACGATTGGCAGAAAGCATTTAGGTCTAAATCACACTGTTTACAGTCGCTTATTGTTCAGGTAATGCCTGTAATATATTGTATAGCCGGCGCCGCTGATTTGGCGGTTTGGTTTTAATATTTTATCGGGAATATGCCGCGATAAGTATAGCAAGATAAGTGTATTTTCTCTCCCCTTCCCATAAACATCTGTTCTTTCACGACTCGTCGTGCTTATAACTGTTCGAACATAAATAGTGCACGCGCTTTTTGTCAAAAACATCTGTCAGTTTACGTTGAAATTGTAATTCGTTTACTTACAGTAATTAATTTAATTAATATTAAAGCTGGATTTTTTCACCGTGATGTCATGCCAAAAGGTGTCTTTTCTAATTTTTTAAAAAAGACCCTCTGTTCATTTATGATTTGGTAATATTTACTACAGTTGTATGTATATTTGATTATTTTGTTGTTGCTCAATAACTTTAGTCAAACTTCAGACCAAACTTCTACGCACTGTTACTTATTTAGTAGTTTTAACTGGCCATCACTTCAGTTTGAAACAGCAAGAAGATAAAGACAACATGTACGTGTGAGTTATCCATGAAATAAATAGTTAGTTTACAAAATGAATTCCGTCTTCGTGGATAAAATTAATGAGTTATAAATAATCTCTCCTGTATGTGTTAAGCTACATGTAGGGATTTCCCCCGGTATATTTCTTTTCTTTTGTATGGCTGTTTGTGGTTACGCGTTATCTGACATATATTTTTGGTCCAATTTCAATTACAGTTATCCAACCATTTCTGGATGATACATCTAGAACACTCAGGCAGTTCTCAGGCCAAAAAACTCAACCTGAAAAACCTGAAAGGGGGCCCAACTTTCACAGAGGGGGCCCCGGAATGCTGGAATTGCGCAACGTGTTCTGAAATTGAGGTCGATAAAGGTCTGGAAAGTATTTTGAACCTCCCATTATCGCATGCAAAAATAATTTTTGGAACGTTTTTCCAAAAAACGTCGCCCCAACCAAACCCCCCTCCCACCCTTTACATTTTACTGTAACATTTTTGCTTACCAGAAAACATTTTGAGGGGGCCCCGTAAAAGGAAGGGCCCCAAATTTTTTAAGTTCAATATCCCCCCCCCCCAACCAGATATCGCTTGGCACGTCCTGGCAGTAATACTCTATCTGTAACAGGGATATTTCAAAATGCTGATAAGGAACTCAGTCTAATTATATAAATTAATTTTTCAGAATATTCCTTAATATTTAACACGTTGCAAAATTCCACCATTCCGGGCCACCCTCTGGGAAAGTTGGCCTGCCTTTCTTGACTTTTCTTTGGCCTGAGTACTGCCTGTTGTAAATGTATCATCCAGAAATGGTTGGATAAATTTAATTGAAATTGGATCAAAAGTATATGTCAGATAGAAAATAATGAAATAATCGGCTCGTGCAGGTGGAAGACAAGACCACAGACTGTTCTCAAACTGGAATCCATGCCAAGCAGACATCGTGCGACCTCAGGTGTGCCTTGATTTCTTTTATTGCAATCATTCGAAGAACGCATTCTGAATCGGCTGGATTAGAGTTGCTGACACCACATGACCACTCAGTGACAAGAGACGAATAATCACAAACAGGCATACAAAAGAGAAGGAATATACTGGGGGAAATCCCTATACATGCATGTAACATTTAACACATACAGGACAGATTATTTATAACTAATTTTTATCCACAAAGACGGAATTCATTTTGTAAACCAACTATTTATTTCATGGATAACTCACCCGTACACGTTGTCTTTATCTTCTTGCTGTTTTAAAAGTGATGGGCAGTTAATTAAACTACTAAATAAGCCGTAGAAGTTTGGTCTGAAGTTTGACTGTTTTCTCAGAACAAATTCAAACTTATTGAGCACTAACAAAATAATCAAATATACAACTGTAATTAATATTACCCAATCACAATATATAGAGCCGGGATCTTTTTTAAAGGACATTTTAACAAATGGAAAAGACACCTTTTGGCATGACGTGATGGTGAAAGAATCCAGCTTTAATATTAATTAAATTAAAACTCTTTGCGAGGTCGTTCTCGAGAGGTTGACGCGGCTAGAAATTTCATATCTTCGGATCAGTACATGCTATGCCTATGAAGACAGAAATACCACCATTCGATTCAGAAATAAAAGATCAACTAATTCCAAACGATAGTTATAGTCATTATTAACATTGTAGCGATTTATGGGAGTTTGAAAGTCAAATGTGATCGTATACTATCAAATTACTTCGAGCCTCGAGCTCACAGCCGGACAAGAAATGGAAATACCGTGATAAAAGATGCAAATTTGAAGATACAGGCTTGCAAATAACACTCTAAATAGTGTTTTTGATGGGGATTCGAACAAGACTATTACAAAGACGATATGTTTGAAGGGGTCGAAGTTATTTTCGGCGAAAGGTATGGCTAGTCTATATTTTTGTTCAGACAATCGCGTGAGCTATCACAACCGGAAATACGACTAAAAAAACGTCAAAACAATGCGACGTTTGCATCGTATGACCTTGCAAATGGCCTATGTTTTTTGCAAAAAGCGTGTGCACTATTTATGTGAGAACACGAGTTTATGGGAGGGGGAGAGAAAATATACTCGCTATACTTATCGCGGCATATCCCTGATAAAATATAATTGAAACCAAATCTGCCAAATCAGCGGCACCGGCTATCGGGCATTACCTGAACAAGAAGCGACTGTAAACAGTGTGATTTAGACCTAAATGCTTTCAGCCAATCGTACAGCTTTAGCAAAGGTAGTTTTATAGGCCTAGGCTTGTTTACTCGAAGAAATAAACGCTTTTGACGAGCTCTTTGGTTATTTATTGAACTACATGACTCGACGCTGATCGTTAAAAATTCAATTCTAAGTTGCCCAAAAATTTTATTTGATCAATAGCAAGGGAAAACATATTTCTTTGATCTGGTTATGAATTTTTTGTCTGAATTGATGTAACAATGGAGATATTCGCTGCCAAATATGGCATATAATAAGGAGGTTCGAAAATAAAAAACATTAAGAAAATCTGTAAAATATTCACTTTTCACAGAAATGTCTTTAAATTTCGTCTGCTAATCAATAAATATCTCTAATTTATAAAACAAAATCATGTTTTGTGAAATATTCCCATTAACGCGCATTTTGGTAGTGCCGTAAAATTACCTCTAAAAATCGAAAGTGGCCTGGGAAAACCAATTTCGACGTCTCTCTCCTTCAATATTTATCCAATTGAAATAAAACTTTCACAACATTAATACTTCATATAGGCCTATATTCTGACAAAGTTTGAACGAGTTTGAATTTTCTCATTTTACACGTCTTACCTGACTATTACAGACAACCGCTCTTAAATTTCAAAAATTTCTAATTAGCATACGATTGACCTGGAAGGTCTTGTACTTCCATAAATTAAATATTATCATCCTAAATATATCGAAATAATAAATTGATATTTTTAATGGTTGAATTTCATGTGCAGATACGTTTTCCAACAAGTATTTTAATTGTTAATTGTCTCCACGCAAATATATATTTGAGTTTGCAAGAACCCAAGTTATTCTACCTTGAAATGTAGAAGCGTTATCTCTACTTTCGTTCAGATCGCTGTCAGCAAATTCATCCAAACACTTGCTGACAGATTCGAGATTAGTATCTAAAACATGTAAAGCAAAGCTATTTTATTGACTGCTCACAAAAAACTGAGGCTACAGTGCAAAATCAATTACAGTAAATCAGTTTCAAGATTAATTTAATTAAACATACCACTTAATGAAACGTCTAAAGATATTTCTTTCACAACTAAAATGTATAAGAATATACAGTAATAATAAAATAAATTGCTTTATTTGCTTATAATGAATACCAAGACCACCATCACCATTTTCAGAAATGTATACTGAAAACTGAATTAAGGAACCAATTGACTATTCTCTTGATAAATTTAGTCTTAAAGGTATTATACTTAATAGGTATTTCGAACATAGTCGAGAAAAACCTCGTAAAACTAGCCTCTCATGTAATACACTACATTCTTTACTATAACCAAATGCAATTAGACATCTTACAGCCAGTCTCATAATGTCAATCCAAAGTAGGTTTTCAGTTCATTTGAAAGAAAAAATAATCAATGGAACAAAAAATAGGAATAAATACAGTGCGTGGGTTTAATTTCTTCTAGCAACCCTTTAGAACAGTTCATGATAATATACAATATTCTGCAACAAACCTTCTTCAACATCTCGCTCAGCAACACCACACCTTTTAAAAAATTCCCTCAACTCTGTTGGATGTCCAAGTGCTTGTGATCTCTCACAGTGAGCTGGGCAGAACACATGTCCTCTTTTTGGTGAGAGAGGACAGATGCTAGGGTAGTTGATGACTTTTCCAAATCCGGGTATTTCAACAGGAACTTTCCACATGCAATGGGCATAGCGAAGTTTCCAGTTCCCGTCAGCGACATACAACTGGCCACAACCTACACAATTTAGGTGACAAGTATATATTATACTTCATGCACATAATTTTTATATTATCTATAATCCACATTTAATGATTTGATTATTTACTTCGAAGTACTTTCAAATAAAGTACAGTACAGTACATATTTATTAACCCTTTTAAATCAGACTACTTTCTTAAGTAACTACATATATATCTTCTGAAATCAGTGGTACTGCAATTTCAATGGAGTGCGATTTAAGCATTAATCGCACCCTTTGTGAGCTGTAATCTTGCACCCTTGTCCACAGCTAGTGAAATTCAGCATAGCTTTTGCAACTAGCCAATCAGCATTCAAGATACAAAGAACATTTTTTTTGTTCTTAATATAGTTCACATATGTATTATATATATCATATTATAAGAATTGCAGTACGAAAAGTTATCTCACCTTTCCCCTTGCAATGGTCTGAGCAGTGATGCGGATAGATTTCATTCGATCTTTTTCGGTCAAAATATTCCATAGCATCATCATAGTTTCCAGAAGTAAGTGTGGCTTTTGATGATGAAAATACCCATTCTTCTCGAAGACTATGCTCCAGCAGTTCCCCCTCAACTTCACGGTGCCAAAAACATTTCGCTATAGCCTTAGCAGACATTTCACCGGGTAATAATCCTAAAACACATCAGATATTAGTTAAATTAACTGCAAAAAGCACATGTGGACAGCTCTAGTTAGACTTGCACCAAGTCTGCCCATGTGCAGACCCTAGGGCAGAGTGTGTTTTCCCACCAACGGTTAACATTTAAAAGTCTACAATAGACCTTTCCCCTTTCAAGTGAAATTTTGATCTAGACTAGCCTGGACAAAACTTTCATCACATCTTGAAAGAGCGTCACAAAATTAATAATCATCATCTGTTGACTCAAAACAATAACAGAGTTGCATCGATAAATTTTCCTGATCTTTTGCGAAATAATATGTAATTTTGAAGCATGCTGATTAAATTAAGCTACCCTTCATTTTGCCGTATATTAATACACATATTGTAAATATAAAATTGTAAATTTTCGGCAATATTGTTTACAATTAGAAAATATAAAGTTGTTGGAAAATTACATTTTCAAGACTTCTATATTTCTGATAATAAATATTAATGCCCAGCAAAGTGCTTTTAAAAGAGCCATAAACCATTAAATTTAAAAATTTTATTAAAGATTAAGTAACGTTTCGTCTTAACTCAAGACATCTTCAGACTATATTAAATTACAGGCTGTAAGAGTAATTAAGCATAAAGTAAAGCTATTATAGCAATATTAAATTACAAGCGAATACGAGGTACACAAAACGTAAGGATAAGAATGGATAATGAAGGGAAGTGACGGACAAAAATGAGAACAACCAAATTAGACAACACAAACAGACAAAACATAAAAAAAAAAAAAGAGATCAGAATACGTGAAGAGGGATTGAACTGCCTTGAACGTTGAGAGAGGGTTTCATTTTAGAGATAAAAAAGCTTTCATGAATAAGGAGTTCTTGTTCATCTGAACAAGAGGAGAGGATTTCGAAGTCGTTAATAGAAGCAGCGTGGCCTGTGGATGTGAGATGTGAAAAAATGCTGGACTGGGGAGGATTTTTACATTGTTTGCCAGTGATAGGAGTGATACCCAGATGTTCCGAAACTCGGGTGTGTAGATGGCGCGTGGTTTGACCCACATACGATGTGGAACAGCATCGACACGTAAAAGAGTACACTACACCCGACTTCAGTGCTTTGGGTATTTTGTCCTTAAAAGAGAAAAAGGTTGAGAGCCGTTTAGTTGATCGAAAGACAAATCTTATATCAAGATGTGGGAAAGCAGCACGACAAAGACGGTTGATTTGCGTGCGAATTTGCAAGGAGTGAGTGCCCGTAAAAGGGAGACAGAAATAAATTATTTTCTTAGGAACAGTATGAACAGGTAGCTTAGGTTGAAATACTTTGTTAAGAAACGTTCTAACACATCGGTCGAACATATGAGAAGGGAAACCATTTAAGATAAACATTCTACGTGCTGCTTCAAGTTGGTGATGGAAAGTCTCATAGCTAGAACAAATGCTAAAGATGCGGTGTATTAAGCAAGATATTATGCGGCGTTTGTATGTAAGTGGAATGAAGCTATGGAAGTTAGTAAAAAGACCAGTAAACGTAGGTTTACGGTAAACAGAAGTAGAAAATTTTCCATTGGAGCGGGATATGTCAATGTCAAGAAATGGGAGCTTACCATCACGTTCAACCTCACTAGTGAAGCGAATATTAATGTTGGTGTGCTGGCGATTAAGATATGTGAGAAAGAGC